>SKCR01037833.1:0-68736 GCA_019454045.1 Zanthoxylum bungeanum | reverse complement strand
TAATTATCGGCTACACAAGTGTTCAATGAGTACACTTAACATTGTGGGACTCTCTAAGTTCAGACACATTCGTCATATAAGCCTAACTTATATGTACGTAATTCGGCCACCTCCAAATTTGCGAAGAACACGAACGACCTTTATGAACTATACAAGTTGAGATCATCACATATGTTTAACAATTCATCTGTCGTAGGCTATCCAAGTTGTGCTTAGGATATATAGATTGCATCGTTTAGTTTCCAAGGTGCACATCTCATGTCGACATGTCCACGATTTTTTACAACTAATCAAAAATTATTTATGATATATGCAATCCACCCTATGTGATCGACTTTGATCAAATTCTTAAGAATCGTGATTTACTCACATGGATACCTAAACCCCTTATGGTACACATACGGACCGATGGATCTTATCTTGATACTCACTTGATTAACGAGTGCATCGGTCCATACCCAACGAACATCTAGAGGCCAGACCATGAAAGGTCTCTGACATACATGACATCTAAATTTGGAGGATCTCACACAAAATCAATAATATCATATAGTCAAAATATCACATATGTTACTCGACTCGATGAGATTCCTATTGACGGTGGCGTGTACTTCCAACTATTAGGAATCACATGTGAGTCATTCGATACTCGCTCCAACGAATACCCATATGTTTATATGAGCTTCCAAAGCTTATGGTACATTGGGTTAAACCATTGGAACTTCAATTCCAATATACAATATGTGTTAGTCTTCTAGATTATAGGAATTCTACCGTATTTCAAAAACAATGATTATGAATATTTACTTTAAGAATAGTTTATAATAATAATAATTTCCCAATGTCGAATCATCCAGTTTCCAGTATTATTACATGACTATTATAAGGTCGATTTCATTCTTATCATTTTTATACATCAATCTAATATGCATAATGATATTACCATTAATAAGGTTTTGAATTTAAATGTAGTTATTTTATTAATAAATAATAAAATATAATGTACAATATATTTATTCGGATTGACGCTTCAAGTACCAACTCCAACACTAAAGTGCTAGCAAAATCTCATCACCTCCATAAGTTAACCTATACTAAAATTTGGTGGAAAGCTTGCAAGACCAATATTATAAATTTTGGTGGAGAAACTTTGATTTTCTCAACAACTCAATCAAATAGACTTGAAGATTTAATCTTTGTTCAAGCTTACTAGGTAACTTCTTGATCATCTTTTTCATGTTATGCCTTCTTTGATGATTTGGATGTCATGCTTGAAGCATATATTGATATGTTATGTGTTGGATACATAATAGCATAACTTATTATTGTGTTGAGATTAAAAGGATTGTGTATAGGTGCTAGAGAAGCATAGAGATACATGTTTCATGTAATTAGGTCAATGAGTATTATTGTTGGACATGGAACACTAATTAGGATTTGAAATCCTAGATGATGGTTTAGAACCAAAGCTACCAATTTAGAATCATTTGACCATTTTTATGTGACCTATAATTATTCTTGAGTCGCTTCTTTGTGGGATTCATATTTGGATTGTGATTTGGATTTAAAATGATACACATATGTATTTTGAGTATATTTATATTTGTGTAATAATATTGGATATTATTAGAATGACCTGACTTGTTCTTTGATTGTTATTGAAGTGTATAATATGTTTTTGGTGTTGGTTATGATGTCAAAAATTGGATTTTGAGTGTTTGGTAATGTTTGGAGAAAGTTGGAAATGATGTGTGTTTGGAACAAAGTGAGTATGCTCCATGGAAAAGGGGCGTGTCGCGACGCACATGGAAATTAACTCTCTGGAATCATTTTCAAAAGAGCGGTGTGATGCGAAGCACTCGGACTTTAAAAGTCACGACGCGTAAGCCTGCGCGGCGCGACACGGAGCTCTCGCACTTGAGTGTCGCAACGTGAAAGCAAGACACGATGTAACATGCAAGCCTTAACGACACAACGCGGACGGAGCTGGTGCTCTTGTACTTGCGCGTCGCAACACCCGTCTACTGAATCTTTTTCTCCATTTTGGAGTTTTCGGACTCCGATTTGTCCCATATTTTTTCTTACTGACTCTTAATTAAATATAGTATTTAATTTGAATGAAATGTATAACCTAAGGTTACATGTTCATGAGTTTAAATTTTTAAAATTATACGTTCACCGAATCAGTCGATCTGAGACCGCTTCCGCTGCGCGGGGCACTGATCTGACCATAGGGGATCCTGATCCACCATAACAACACTTTCTTGAAGTAAACTAATTTTACGTGACTAATAAAGTTGGAAATATAAATATATTAACAAATTATATTAATTGTTTGATTAATATTATTTATATAATATAATTATAGGTAGATTTGCTTTAAATATTTTGTTTTGTATTATTTTAGATGAATAATAGTGTTCAGGTTGGATAATTTTTCTTATTTTAGTAAGTTTTCTTATTTTAACACATCCAAATAATTTAACAAAAAGTTAAAAAAATAAATTAACAAATGAAATATATGTTCTCGGAATAAGAATTTTAGCACATTAATAATTTGTGATGTCGGTATAATAACTAAAAAATATAAGAATATCTAAAACAAAGCCAAGCATTCTGTCAGAAGATAAATAAATAATAAAATGAAAAATGAAAAAGATTTATATGACCATATCTGTTACATTTCAAGAACAATATTTATATTTATTTTATTAATACATGATGGAGTAAACTAATTGAAGATAAAGAATAGAAATCATTATCATTTTGATTTTATGGTGTTCAGCTGAGGAGATTGAGGGGATGCGTTAATCTATATTGATTATTTTTTTAAGTGTTACTTAATTTAATTTATTTTTAATAGAATTTTTAATTTCGAGAATTTTAGATAAATAATTTTTATTTGGATTTTACACAAATCAGAATTTAAAATGAGATAATGATTTATTTTTAATTATTGTGAGCTTATTTTAGATTTTTTTCAAAATACAAATAAAATATTGTATTTTTTATTTTAATAGGTTTATTATTTTATGACTTTTCTATTTTAAAGTTAGATTTAAATTAAACAAAAAATAGATTTTTTAGGTGGCGTCATGTTTTTTCAATATACAAATAAAAAAAAAAGATTTTATTTAATTCAATCAACAAATAAAAATAAATTATGTTTTTTTTTTAAGACTTCTTATCTAATTATGTTTCTTATTTTAATTGGTGTATTATTTTAAGACTTTTTATCTTTTTTAAAAAGTAGATTTAAATTAAATAAGTAATAGATTTTTTAGGTGTTGTTAAGTTTTTTCAATATACAAATAGAAAAGATATGTTTCTTATTTTAATAGGTTTATTATTTTATGACTTTTTAACTCATTTTGTTTATGATTTTAATACGTTTATTATTTTAAGATTTCTTATCTATTTTTAAAAGTATATTTAAATTAAATTAATAATGGATTTTTTAGGTGGTGCCACATGGCGCTTTGAGGGAGTTGATATTTTTTTAATTTATATATATATATATATAAAATTTATTTTTAATATAATGTTTAATTTCAAGATATTTAGATAAAGTGTTTTTTTTTTTGGATTTTACACAACATAATCTAAGCATTAGATTAAAAAAAAATTAATTATAGTGAGCTTATTTTAAGTTTTTTTTTAATATACAAATAAAAAGAATATTTCTTGTTTTAATAGTTTTATTATTTCAATAATTCTTATTTTAAAAGGTAGATTTAAATTAAATAAATAATAATTTTTTAGGTGGTGTTGTTGGGGCAGTTGTGGAACCCCTAGGGTCGGATCGGTGTCTCGAGTAGCGAAAATGGGTATATCCCATGGATATCAAGTATGAGTGTAATTTTAAATTATTTAATGAAATACTATATTCCATTACGAGTATATAGGAAAAAATCGAGACTGAATCGGAGTTCGGAAGCTCCTGAACGAGAGAAAATAAAATCAACGTACATATCACGTACCCGTGCGCGCTACAGTGACGCACGCACATCAGCTTTTTTTTATGCTTTGTTTTCGAAAACAAAGTTTCAGCTCTTTGGAAAAATAACTTAAGGTTCTCCCTAAACACTTCAAAAACACTCAAAATTAATTTTTAATTTCAAAACTAACATCAACATATGTTATAGAATAAAAATCAAGTTTTTCAAAATATCAAATATTTTTACAAAAATATAAATTTATTCTAAATACGCATTTGCCTAAATTTTGAATCTAATACACAAATCAAGTTAGAATCCCAATAAGAAATATCTCGTGAACAATTCTAGGTCACCCAAAGGTTATCAAGTGATTCTAGAATAGTAGCCATAGCTCTAAGCTTTAATCTAGAATTCCAAACTCTTATTAATTGTTCCATGTCCAACATGAACATCTTTAACGTAAATTATAAGCATGTTGTGTTTATACTTCTAAAGTATCCTAACACAATTGATTAGTCTTATTTCAACATTAAGTTATGTGATCATGCATCTAATACACAAATGAACATAGCTTTGAAGAATATCAAACATTACCTAGTAAGCTTGATGCAAGATCCAATCTACCTCTCCTTTGTTGAAATAGTCGGAGAACCTCCAAGGTGTGTAAGCTTGACTTCAAGATCCAACCTTGATTTTCAATGCTAGCAAGCTTCACTTCAAGATCTAATCTTGATTTCTCCTAATTGAAATATTTTAGAGACCCCACAAGCTTCTCTAAACACTTCTATAAATTAGGTTGATTTCTCTAAGAATTTGCTTATATTTGTACTTGTAATTAAAGCATTCATAAAGCTTGCTATTTATAGCAAAACTTAGGTAATTTTTAATTAATAAAAATTGTAATCAACTTTTAAGTGGGTTTAATCTAATTTGTCCAAATATGTATAATTAGGTGTGACTAATCTCCATTGTCTCCCACTTTGATTTAATCAAATTAAATCAAGCCAAAGATTAGGAAATGGATTAGTTAAATATTTGTCATCTTGATTTAATCCAATTAAATCAAGCCAAAACCAAATATTATTACATACTTACAATTACCATAATATCCTCAAATGGAAGAGATAATTGTGATTTTATAATTAAGCCCTTGTGTAATTATTTAATTAATCCAATTAAGTCAAAGTAAATAATCAATGTTATCCAATTACACTTGATTATCTTAGTTGATAATTATAATATCGAATATTATATTTTATCAATATTAATCGGCTACCCAATGTGGATGCTGGTTTTCGCCCGAGGTCCACAATCGAGAATTTGTAGTTGGGGGCGCTAGCGATCCTGCAAAACAAAGGTAGAGTGAGCGGGAGTACTGCCCACCGGTGTGGTGGGTGCCGGGGGCACTCCGATGCTCAAGTCAGTGATGGAGACGAGCCGAAAATAATGGAAAAGCAAGGCTAGAGATTACCTTGATACTCGTGATCTGCCGTGAGGGCAGTTGATGTGAGATACCGAAAGCTATGGAGTGAATATGATTGAACTATGAGAGTTCCTCCTCCCCCCCTCTTGGAATCCTGTTCCTGTATGCCTTTATTGATTGTCTTTTGATCTCCTTCCGTTAGAACATGGTAACAGTCTACTTAATGAAGAGTCATTATTGCTTGCAGGTTGGAACGGATGGCTTGTGGGTGGCATTAATGAGCCTGGGCGTTACATGGCTCCTCCTTGGGCTTGGGCTTATGAATCTCTAGGCCACTATTCACTTTAATCATTGGGCTTCCTTCTGAGGTAGAAACTTGGGCCTTGAGTAAAAGGACAAAATTGCCCTTGGCCCAAATTTGGCCCGTACACCCAAGTGCTCAACGAGTACACTTCATATTGGGACTCTCTAAGTTCAGACACGTTCGTCATATAAGCCTAGTTAATATGTACGCAATTCGACCACCTCCGAATTCGCGAAGAACACGAACGACCTTTCTGAACTATACAAGTCGAGGTCATCACATATGTTTAACAATCCCTCCGTCGTAGACTATCCGAGTTGTGCTTAGGAAACATAGAATACACCGTCAAGTTTCCAAGGCGCACATCTCATGTCGACATGTCCACGATTCTTTACAACTGATGTGATCCACCCTAGGTTATCGGCTTTGGCCAAAGTCTTTAAGAATCGTGACTTTATTCACATGGATACCTAAACCCCTTATGGTACACATATTGGCCGACAGATCTTATCTTGCTTCGCACTTGATTACTGAGTGCATCGGTCCACACCCAACAAACATCTAGAGGCCAGACCATGAAAGGTTTCTGACATATATGGCATCAAAGTAGGGATGACAATTTGGGTCAGGATTCGTTTATTTGTTCGATTCGATTCGCTTTAAAGCGAATACGGGTTTGAAAAAATGGTTTCGTTTAATAAATGGGTCAATTCGATTCGATTCGTTTATTAAACGAATCGAATACGAATTTAAGCTTATTGATTCGTTCATTCGTTTAGGATTCATTTTATTATTTTTATTTACTAGTTCTTGTTAATTTTCAATTAAGATTCGAGAAATCATAGTTAATTATCATAGAAAAAAAAATAATATTTTCGATATTTTGTGAGGTATTTTTAGTAAATATATTAATTACATATTTCATATGTATATATTTATGAAGAATTAATGTAAATCAAGTGTGGTAAATTATTTTATTAAATAATATCATTGACTAAATGAATATTCGTATTCGATTCATTTATTAAACGAATCGAATACGAATCCATCACATTTTGATTCGATTCGTTTAGGATTCGATACAAATTCGATTCGTTGATTCATTTTTCCACCCCTACATCAAAGTGTGGATGATCTCACACAAAATCAATGCTATCCTATAGTCAAAAGATTATATATGCTACTCGACTCGAGGAGATTTCTATTGACGCTGGTGTGTACTTCCAACTATTAGGAATCACCTATGAGTCATTCAGTATTCGCTTCAACGAATACCCACATGTCTATACGGGTTTCCAAAACTCATGGTACATCGGGTTAAACTATTGGAACTCCAATTCCAATATACGACATGTGCTAGTCTTCTAGGTTATAAGAAATCGACCGTATTGACGGTGGTGTGTACTTCCAACTATTAGGAATCACCTATGAGTGATTCAGTATTCGCTTCAACGAATACCCACATGTCTATACGGGTTTCCAAAACTCATGGTACATCGGGTTAAACTATTGGAACTCCAATTCCAATATACGACATGTGCTAGTTTTCTAGGTTATAGGAATTCGACCGTATTCCAAAACCAACGACTATGAATATTTACTTTAAGAATAGTTTATACCTAGTGTCAAAACATTTTAAGGTCGATGTCATTCTTAGCATATCTATACATTAATCTAATACGCATAATGACAATACCATTATAAGAAATGAAATGAAAATGTTGTTATTTTATTAATAAATAATAAAATATACAAATCGGATTGACACTATGCAAGTAAAAAAAAATATAGTGCCATGTTTTTTCAATATACAAATAAAAAAAAATTATGTTTCTTATTTTAATTCAATATATAAAAAAAAATTTATTTTTTACTATTTTAATATGTTTATTATTTTAAGACTCCTTATCTAATTATGTTTGTTATTTTAATAGGTTTTTTATTTTAAGACTTCTTATCTTTTTTTAAAAAGTAGATTTAAATTAAATAAATAATAGATTTTTAGGTGGTGCCACATGGCGCATTGATAGAATGTTTATTTTAAAAAATTAGATAAATAGTTTTTTGTTTGGATTTTACACAAAAAAGAATTTAAGCATGATATAATGATTTTTTTCTTGATTACTGTGAGCTTATTTTATATTTTTTTAATATATAAATAAAAAATATATATTTCTTATTTAATAGATTTCTTATTTTAATAGTTTTATTATTATAAGACTTCTTATTTTAAAAGGTATATTTAAATTAAATAAATAAGAGATTTTTTAGGTGGTGCGACACTTTTTCAATATACAAAAAAAAAAAATTATATTTCTTATTTTAATAAATTTAATATTTGAATACTTCTTAGCTAATTATGTTTCTTATTGCAAGTTGAACATATATTTTAGATATTAATCTTGTAAATATTCTGAATCTTATCGATTTTATAATATAAATGGGACAATTAATTTACTTATACATAATATTTATGCTAATTTCATTTATCTCTAGCAAGAAAATTGAGCATCTACTCATTTATCCCCCAAGTAGACACAATGTGTGCATAATACATCAAGCATTCAAATACAACTAACAAAATTTATTATGGTTTGATTAATTCAACTGTGCAAGCTGAAAATGATGCTTCAATCATCATACACCGCATGCATATTAGCCAAGTCTAGTCTGCTTAAATACTTGAGCATGTAATAGTTTTGGAATAAAAAAAAAATACTTGAGCATGTAATAGTTTTGGAATAAATAAATAAATAATGGTAAATATATATATATATAATATATATATATATATAATATATATATATATAAATAAATAAATAAACAAAAATAAAAATGCAACAGTGGGGATGGGGCATCACTCTGTTGGCACATGATCCATGAAATTCTAATATCTTTGAGAAACAATCATTTTTGCACACCAATCAATATATATTTTTTCATTATCTCTATAATTTGACATCACGTTTCCATATTCATTTTCAATCTGCAAGTATATTTTACATTAAATAAAATCTTATTATCATTACTTTAATTAATATAATAAATTTTAATAGAGATTTATATACATGTAAATAAACCCGAGGTCTTGGTGGTGTAGGGCTCAAAATCTGACATTCAAGTCCTGGATTTGAATATAGAGAGTGCGTTTCTTATAAGAGTCTGAGACATCCAAGAGTTTTACTTGCTTCGCTTAAGCCCGAAATATGTGGATTGACTTCGAGATTTCCAACGATTTCAAAAAAAAAAAAAATAATAATAATAATAGGACCTCCTTGAGATGCAAACAGCTTCTCTTTTTTAACCATGTCCACGATCAAATTGTAAAATTTTGCATTTTCATTTTGAGAAAAAGAAGATAATCATAAATCTGTTAATATGAAATTAAATCACTATAATAACAACCCAAAATGGAAATGATAAAATTATATGTAATATGTATATATTATTTGTGGTCAGTAGCTCATGAGTTTCTGGCATCTTATGTAACTACACATGAAATCTTCTAAACTAATATAAAATAAATAATTAGTTTAAAATATGAGTTTTTTTTTTTTTTTTTTATATATATATATAATTCGAGATGCATGAGTAAACATTGAGTACTTGCCCATAATTTTATTCAGCACAAACATAGGGATCAATACGAAAAACATCGTAGAATCCTTAATCTTGAATGGTTTTAAGAAACTTTATAAGATCAAGAACATCGTAAAGCTTTCTTGATCAAATCCGGCCACATCTGTCATAGCAAATTAAAAGCGGTATACATTAGTCATTAGCAGTAAAAAGCAAACAAACATTTTAATATTATTAATGTTCAGATAAATTATGCACTCACTTCTACGCTATTCCTAGGGTAATAATGAATGGAGCCGGAAAGCTTAATTTTACGTTCAGCGTTGATGGTGATGCCTCTTCCATCATGTGAAACCTGAGAAGCATTTGAAAGATTAAAAAAATTTGAAGAACTAAAGCACAAAATAATTGTGTGAGAATGATGTTTTTAAGTAGCCATGTCTAGGATTTTGGATTTGGAAATGTGAAACAATTGAGGCAACATGGTGTTTTTTGGATGGATGCAAAAGATGAAGAATCCATTTCAAAGTTTATCCAAATTCTTTTGATGAGTATCAGAGTTATTAACAAAATCAATCTAAACCAAATTTCTAATTATAATTTTTTAAATTAATTTTTTTTTAATAATCCGACGAGAATTTAAAAATATTTAACTTTTTTATATATATATATATATATATATATATATATATATATATGATAATTAGTAGATGAGAAACAGTGCAGGGGAATGTCGCAATCTCCATAACATTAACTCCTGTACAACCAACTTTAGCCGGCGGTCATCATGATTTTATTTTTATTTGTAATATGTGATCGAATGGTTGATTATGGGTAAATTTTTCCTTAATTTAGAGTAACTTCTTTTACTAAAAACATCCTTTTGGACCAATGAGGTTCGAGTCCTCACAAAAGTAGTGGAGACTCGAACCTTCCTCCTGAGGAGGAAGAAGTTCTCTTATATGGAAGTTGATTCCCAAACTGTGTCTTGGCTGATTTAGAATTTGTAAGTCCCAAGTTACGTCTCGGTTGATTTCTGGTCAGTGCTGTAATTGTATGTATCTAGAATCTCAATTGATAGCATATTGTAATATATGTAGTTTGTAATAATTCAAAAAAACAAAACTAAAAGACACCATTTTGGAGTCGATTATAAACTCTGCTCATCGACTTTAATTCCAAAATTTGTAATATATCATTTTTTTTTTAAAAAAGAAAAAAGAAAAAGAAAATTGTGATTGATTAAAGTGGAAAAATATATATGGAAAATGTCAGTTAGATTGAATCATTTAAGTGATAAAATAGCATTGAATTTAGGATAGCAGAAGACAGCTGTCACTATGCATGAGTGATGATGGATAGGGAATTCTTTTAGAGTTAGAAGAACAAAGAAAGAGGTGATCAAATCAAGTGCATACTTGTGATTCTACAATGAAGCCAGGGGCGACATTGACTTTTAGTTGCATATGAAAATGAAATTAAACAATTGAAGCCTTTTCTTCCACCCTGTGCCTGTACGGTATGGGTCCCCAAACCCTAGGAGCTTTAAGGTGATTGGACCTTCCAGTTGTACTGTAGGGAGAATACGGGACATAGCTTTGGTGCCCCTTGCTATTTTTGTAGGCAACACGCACATGGTTCACTTTCAAAATTGTTGTAGGAAAGGCAAGTAGCCCCCAATTCCATGTCAAAATTTAATATAAGCTTTGCCAAAATTGTAGTACTTGCCCGATCCCATCAAATTTGACCTCCTCTGCAACGATAATGGGGTGCCCTACTTCAACAAAATGCTTGTTAGAAACATCCCAACTGTGTGAAGAATTGGAATTTTAATTGGGGTCAATAATTAAATTCAATTATGTTCATCCCCGTGCAGCTACAGCAAATGGAACTGGCAAGACCAGTTTCCTTGGATTGATTATAGGTCGTCCATTGAAAGAACAGGGCAACGAGGAGCATGTATGCAAAATGGCAGGCCAAAATGATTTGCGGACAGCGCAATAACAGGATTACAGAAACAGCCTTTCAGTGAACTGAACTGTTCGGAGAGCACAAGGTTATGAACTTAGGAGAATTCAAATCATACAATTCTGGAACTTCGCATTGTTGTGGCCATAGATAGAAGAATTATTGATCCTTCGCTTTCTTACGTGCCAAAAAGCGCTCTTTAGCTGCAGCAACTGCATCTTGACTTCTTTTATGATGGTCACGCTTTGGTTGGTCACCAGATGGTTTCTCATCTGATGGTTTTTCTTGCTCTGAACTGTCAGAAACTGGCCTGTCAGATGCTGGGATTGAATCTGAGGTCTCGATGCTTTTTCTAGGAGTAGAAGTTTCCGCCTGATACCCTTCTTTCACCCTGGAAGACTCAGAACCTGAGTTTGAATAGGTAGGCAAACGTTCCTTCTCTGGTGTCTCAGCGGCTCCTTGTTCTTCCTCTTTCTCCGGCTTTCTTAGCTCAGCCTTCTTATCTACCTCTTTCTCTGGCTTCCTTACTTCAACCTTCTTGTCTAAATTAATCGACTCCTTCTCCCTCCCACCAAATGCAACGTTTTTTTGAAGGTTGAAGTAAAATTCAGACAAGTCAGTCTTCTTGGTGACCTTTAGAACAGAAAATTGAACATTAAACAAATTAGGAAAATGGGTCAATAAAAAAAGTTCAATTGATGCAGATTATAGATTTCTAAAACATAAAATATTAACTAACATATGAAATCATAAAAGTGTCAGTTAAGATCAACCACGAAATGACATCACAATGTACTTTATATTACATAATAATTTATTCATATAAAATAAATACGACTCACAATCACACAATAGTTCATTAATATTTGATAAGCAATACAAAGATGCACCAGATATCCTTTCATGCAATAAGCAACGCAACGATAACATTCAAAAACAGAGTAGTAATTTAGAATCTAATTGCTACTAACAATTCTTTTTTTTTTTTAATCATAGATATAGATAATTTACCAATTTCCCCCAAATAATAGTACATCATCCAAACCCTCATATGGGTGAGATAAAACACACCATCTATAAGATGTTTTAAGTTATCAAACCATTTACAAGGTATATCATCCACTTGACATATCTCCTAAACCATGTACCAGAAAATCACTTCTGCCATATTATGCCCAATGTAATAAATACAAGCCGACCATACTACATAAATTTGAGTGTCACTAAATAAAAAGAAAAAAGAAACCCACATACGATACAGGCAAGGTGCTGTATCAGTTTCCCTAGGTGCAAGATTGCTGACTTCATTATGTATGGTAAATATAAGGAGGCTGCTAATACCCAATGCTACATGTTATAAGATTATTCTATCAGGTTGTTCTAGGGGTCACCAAGGGCTGGCTTCTACACCCAAACCACAGCACTTATATCAAGGGCATTGCCCAAAAAAAAGCTCATAGTGATTGGTATCACTGCATATGAGGGGATTCCAGCACACATTGGATGGAACGAGGTGGCTGCAAATACTCCATACTATACTGTTTAGGAACTTCAAGACTCATTAAATGGTTATAAAAGCTATAGTTCCGGGTTCCCCTACCCAAAAACCAAAAAGGTCATGTCAATGGATTGATTCAGAACATACAAAGCATTTGCACACAGCAGCAAAAAAAAATTATAAGCTGCCAACAGCATTACTGCTATGATATAGGTCAAACGAATAAAAATATAACAGATTTTTATAAAGCAAATATAGCAATTGCGCTAAATAATTGGATTAGGGTTGACTGACTGTAATTCTGTATATACAAGGGCTGATACAAACTCAAGGAGGAGAAAACATCACGATAAGCCTTAAATATTAAAATTTAAAGATAGATATAGTGGAATGAGTGGTTGAATGTTCACTGTTTTCTTTTTCCTTCCCTCTATTATCTCATCATGCTGTTTTCTTTTTCCTTCCCTCTATTATCTCATCATGCTTTTCACATTTCTCCCCCAGTGAGTAAGAAAGAAGTACACGCAAAACAAGAGAGGAGGAAGTACCATATCACTAGAGCTGTATTGCAAATCGACCTAAATATTTCCCTCAGAAGAAAAGCACACGGTTATCAGATAACAAATTAGACCAAACACAAGAAGTCTTCAACTGCCACTTACCTATTATGAACACCATTACACTTGCAAAATATTTAACTAATCCAATAGCATTTCTTTTAGACTATCCATTGAGATGTGAAACTCTTACCCCATCCTTAACTAGCATAGATAAAGATAATTGTACGAAAGCTCAATACACATAATGCTATCTTCTGAGACAGGGGCAGTGAACCTGGAGTGATGGTTCACCCAGAAAGGGACCAAGGAGGCTTCTAAAGTTAGAAAAGGAAGAACCCGACATAGTCCAAGATGGGCAAGTTTGCAGTACCAGTAAGAATCCATAGATCAGACCAATGCCAGTAGAAATCCACGTAAGTTTAAAAGAACAAACCCATGAGATTGGAGACACTTAGGAGTTAACAAAAGTACCAGTACAGACAGACAGACAGACAGACAGACAGTAAGATTAAACGCCATAGCTGTAGCCTGTAGCAAGAGGAGAGACCTAGAAAGTAGCGCCAAGAGAGAGGTTATGGACCAAATGAAACCTATTTGCGTTTCTCCTATAAGGAAAGAGCATGAAGGCCATTCAAAACAAATTAGACCAAACACAAGAAGTCTTCTTCTTTTAGACTATGGGGGGGGGGGGGGGGTGGGGGGGGGGGGGGGGGGGTTGTGGTTGGTGGGCTGTTATATGACATTTTCTCCTAATTAAACCAAATGAAACCTATTTGCGTTTCTCCTATAAGGAAAGAGCATGAAGGCCATTCAAAAACTAATTTAAAACTTAAATACTTCATTAACATCAGCAGATGAGATGCAGACATGTTAAACTGACCAAAAATCATTTAACAAGTAAAAATAAATTGACAAATTTAAGCAATAATGTAAAAAATAAGTAAAAAGACCACAAAGTCAAAGGAAAAGTTATGCGTACATCATCTCTCTCGTCTCGAAGATCACGCATGGCCTGTTCCTTCGCCCACCTTTGCTGTTCTGCAAGTTTCTTCTTGTAAGCACTTGTAACAAATTTGTCCTTGTCTGCAAAAAGGTGGTCTTCGTTGCTTCGCTCTTTAGCAAGTTTCCTCTCGTAAATTATATCATGCTCTCGCTTCCGCTCCTCAGCTTTGTGAATCAGTTTTTGAATATATTTCGACTGCAACAAAATCCATCACGGCCAAAATTAGCTCAAACTTCAGAGAGCAGCAAGTCTAAACTCTACAAACTGAGCTTCCAATACTACCTACTTAACCAATTATTGATTTTTTTTTTTAAATATACCTGCGTGTCTGCACGATCCTGCACTTTGCGGTGTAAACTTTTCTCCTTCATCTCATCATAATGTCCATCGTAATCAAACACCAACGGATCCTCTTCCAAGGCTTTCCTTTGCTGCTCCTCAATCTTTAAAATTAATAAAGCATAAAATTTAACATATTTAATAAATAAAAAATAATTAAAAATTAACAGTAACTTTTTACCTCTTTGCGAGCTTTGTTCTTGTTGGCATGGCGGGCGATTTCATCCTCCACGTCGTCATCGTCGTCATCGAGGCTGAAACCCTTAGGCGGTGGCAGCGGAGGTTTTGTTGGCTGTTTCTTTTGTTGTGACGGATTAGCCCTCAGTTGCAAGCCGTATTTACTCATGTTGTTGTTTCGATTTTATGCTGTGATTGAATTTGAACCCAATATGAATACCGCGACTGCTAATTATACAAAAAAAAAAAAAAAATTGATGTATTTTTCAAAAATAATAATAAGAGAGAGGATGAAAATGGAGAGGTTCCTGAATCTAATCAGCAGTTCGCCCGAACAGTTAGAAGATTCAGATTTGGGATTTGTACAGAAGAGTGCCAAAACGACGTCGCTGAAAGGTTTTACCATTCATAAAACGCGCTGTCGTTTTTCTGCTGCTATAATTTTTTTTTTTAATAACCATTTCATAACACAAAGAAAGACGACCTCTAAAAGTAAAAAACTTGAAATCAGCCTAAATTGGAAATGCAAGGACCAGATTACCCTTCTCTTTATTTCTACTACTTTCTATTACCACCCGACCTCCTTTTCCCCTATATGTGGAAAAAATATTTAACGAACGTATAATATTTCAAAATAATGAAATAAATAAAAATATGTTTCATCCCAAAAAAAAGTAAAATTCTTTTTCATCTATATGTGGAAAAAATATTTAACGAACCTATAGTATTCAAAATAATGAAATAAATAAAAATATGTTTTATCCCATCAAAAAAAGTAAAATTATTTTTCATATATATGTGGAAAAAATATTAACGAGCCTATAATATTTCAAAATAATGAAATAAATAAAAATATGTTTCATCAAATAAAAGTAAAATTATGTTTCATAACTAATATATTTGTTTGTTTAACCATTTGATTGTAGAAAATATGTCAATTTTAAATATATACTTTTTCATAAATTCCAATATAATAAATCGACAAAGGTAAAACTCTTTTGGAAAAAGAAATTTTATTTACATTAATAAGATTGATGGTTGTTTTTCGTTTCAATGATAATTTGAGAATTCAAGCCCTCGAACAACCATACTCTAAATAGTGAATTTGTTTAATTAGTTGGAACCAAAGCAAATTTGGCAAGCAAATTAAAAATCTTAGTGGGTTAGGATTCAAAGCAAATTTGAAAAGCAAATAGAAAATCACAGAGAAAACAAATTATTAAAATGATTCAGAGGAGAGTGGCTCCAACTTACATCCACGGGAGTAAAAAAATGAAATTCATTATGAGCTCGGGTCAAGACCGACAAGCTTTCTCTCTCTATCACTAAGCTTTCGGGTTCTCTTTACAAGTAGTAAAATGTAGAAATTACTAACCAAAAGGAACCAACCATTGAAATTGAATCTCCAACTCCTTTATATAGGCTCCTAAATCCATTGTTCCACCAACTCGTGACGTCAGCTCACGTCATTCTGTCATCATTGTAGGCATTGCATTTTCGCATGTGAAACCCGATGATGAGTCTCAGTTGGAGGCACTACCTTTTTAGCTAAGGATATTGCGGGAAACAGAGGTCGGAAGGGGAAATCAGAATAAGTACGTCATCAAGTTCATTTCACAAGTTCACTGTCTTCGTTGGTGCTGCGTTCGTTACTTCGTTCAAACGTCAGACAGATTGCGGACGTTCGTGTAGCGTTCGAATGGGCGTTCGAACAGCGTCGGTGTTTCTGGTTTTGCTGCTAGCCTCGCACCCCAGCCCAATTAGCCCCCCAAAGCCCATAAAACACATCCCAATTAATAAAACACATTTATAACACATGGGAAATTAAATTAAATATTAAATAAGATAATTAAACCATTTACCAATAAATAAAACAAATAAAATCTAAATAATCACCTACCAAAATAATAAAAAATACTTACACAAATTAAAGAAATTGCATGCCTAATAAAGATAAATCAAATATATCATATACCAAAATTAAAAAGATGTCATGCCTAATTAAAATCAATCATAACAAATTAAAGATATTGACTTCCTAATCTAAACAAATTTTGTCCCCCATCAAATCCATTGTTTTCCTTGTCTAACACCAAATCATATCTCTCTTTAATGCTCAAATCCCTTCCTTGTGAGACAAGGTAGAGCCCTAGCATTTCTCTATATAAACCACACCTCTCCAAGGCATTCACCTCTCCGGATTTACGCCCATCACAAAAAAAAGAGAAGAAAAGAATTTCCAACCCCTCTCTCCTCTAGCTCATACAAATAACTCACACAAAAACCACAACACAAAGAGCCTTAGCCACTCACGGTAATAGCAACAAGAAGAACACAAACCATTCCCCTCATCTCCTCCACTCCATAATCGAAAACAGCACCCCCTAACCCTCTACCCATCACCGAAAATCTCCCCCACACAGCAGCCCTCCATCACCGAAAATATACCTCCAAACAGCAGCCCAAACACACCCCAAACAACCCTTGAAACACGCCTGGATAGCAGCCCAAACCACTCCCAAAACAGTCTCTAAAATCCCTTAAAACAGTAACATAAACTGCACTTATAATCCTTGAAATAACCACACAAAACTACACTAAAAAAACCACGAAAAACACACTCGAAACAGTTCGTTGAAACGTCAAAACATGTGACCTGAACAGTGAGTAGCAAAGCAGGAGACCGAACAACAGCAGAACGGAGACCGAGACCGAACCAGCAGAACGGAGATCGAACGGTAAGCAAAACAGCAAAACAGTGAGCTAGGACGCTAAACCAGTGAACCAGAGAAGTTGATAAGCTGTACCTTTCCGACGTCCGTGTGAAACGCAAGCCCGAAAGTTGGCAAAAAGGTTAGACCTGAGGGTATTTTTCACACTCGTTTTTTTGTTTTATTGTATTATCTATTGAGTATTGCTTGCATGATTGTCATGTTGAAATGCATGTTGTGGCCCTTGGGTAGATAAATATGCATGAATTATGAGATGTTGTATGTTGTGGCTTTGGAATAAAATGAGAGATGTGTCAACTCTCGCGGTATATCGGATGGAAACCCGGACATAAATTTCATAGCCGATTCCGAATGGACGGTAGTATGATCTGTACTCGGGATACAACTCCACGTACCGCTTGAGTAAACGGCACCCTCTTTGTTTTGTGTTGCTTTGGTTTATTTATTTTCGTCACTTGAATTCTGCATGTTGCTTATTTATGCATGATTCAATCGAGCGCATGGGCTTAGTAAGTAGAATGAAAGATCCCCTATGGGGAGGGGTTAAAGCCCTTTACCACGATACTTTGCCGCGCCGGTTGATGTGTGTTCGGTTGAATGCAAGATACGTTCAATCGGGCATACTAAGTCTGATATTATTGTTTTTTAATTCTTTGTATGCATGATTCAATCGAGCGCATGGGCTTAGTAAGTGCAATGAAAGATCCCCTATGGGGAGGGGTTAAAGCCCTTTACCACGATGTTTTGCCGCGCCGATTGATGTGTGTTCGGTTGAATGCAAGATACGTTTAATCGGACATACTGAGCTTGACATTGTTGTCTTTATTCTTTGTGTTGCATGCATCAGGTCTGGTTCCGTTCGAACGCGTTCTCGAACGCTACACGAACGCGAACCTTCTGTTTACCGTTCGAACGCGTTCTCGAACGCTACGCAAACGCACACGCACTTTCTTAGTCTCATCATGCATCAGGTCTGGTTTCGTTCGAACGCGTTATCGAACGCTATACGAACGCCAACCTTCTGTTTACCGTTCGAACGCGTTCTCGAACGCTACGCGAACGCACACGCACTTTCTTAGTCTTATCATGCATCAGGTCTGGTTCCGTTCGAACGCGTTCTCGAACGCTACACGAACGCGAACCTTCTGTTTATCATTCGAACGCGTTTTCAAAGCCACGCGAACGCGCACCCACTGAACTGAGTCATTTTCATCAGATTTCATACATAGTTTTCCTAGTAGCTATCCCCACATGTATGAATACAATGTGTTTAAGTATTACAATTCATATACCTATGTCATGATAACATTTGAGTATTATTTCTTGTGGTATATCGGATGGAAACCCAGACATAAATTCCGTAGCCGATTCCGAATGGACGGTAGTACGGTCTGTACTTAGGATACAATTCCACGTACCACTTGAGAAGGTGCTCACATGTGTGCTTGTGTGGTTAGTATGTGTGCTTGTGTTTTCTTGAATACAATATGCCAATGAAGTTGTATGTTTGTCGCTCCTTTGATGTACTTCCAAGTATGCAATCTTAGATGTGAAATATATGTGTAAGTTTTATTTTGTACATGTGAATTTAGAAGCATGATACTCTTGGAAATAAGTGCTACTTAAGCCTGATTAAATTATTACATAAATCCTTTCATTACAAGTGGCAGAGTAAGGGACCATTCGAACCCAACGGTTTGAGGTCTTCCCTTGCGAGGGGTGAGTGCGGCCTTAAATCTCATTTTCCCGGTTCACACCGGGTGGCGACTCCATTATTCTCCGGTTTAGTCTCCCGTGGCTACTCCGTACTCCCGACCGGGACGCGAGCCCGGGACAGCATGCGTCGCCCAGTTTCTGTGTCCCACAGTCTGGCGACTCCACTGGGGATAGAGAATCGGCCCCGAAATATTGTCTCGTGATGTTTGGATTTATGTTTTAATTGACCGTGTCTATAGTGGATAAAGTGAGGGTTTAATCAAAGGCATTTTGAGGCGTAGGTAATGGTTTGATGTCTTCCTTTTCACTACATTTCTAGAAGGAAAAGCTGTGAAGGCACCTAGATAGCCATCTACTCGTAGCCTATTGTGATGGACTAATTTGGAGGACTCGTTTTTTATTCCTGACACCAAGCCATAAGAGCCTAAGAGGCTTGGGTATTTATGTGAGCCTCGCTCCACCTTCCCTCTGGGGAATCTACAACGGGAAATCCATTTGACAGTCCGTCACACACCATAGCTCATTGGCACGTACCTTAGTGTATAAAAAATGGTGCGCTCACTTGGTTGCTCGAACCCTTGAGTGGGGAGACCTAGTTGTGGGCCATCCTTCGCCCGGTGAGAGCCTTTGTCTATACTCTTGCTAACCCACCCATAGACCGGATTGGCTAAAGTAACAATTATTTCCTTGAATATGTGCTTGTGGACCATCCTCATTTGGATGCAGTTGGACTATTGTCAGAAATGCGGACTTGCTGGGCCATTTAAACTGAGGCGAGTTCGTACCTTATGACTATTAGGCCCGAAGCTTCTGAAATATTGATAGGCCATTATGTAGAAATTATTACGTTATGTTTGCATTATCTTTCTTATATGCTTGTGTTTGAGAACATCGTCGTTTGGATCCATTTGGACCATTTATCATGGGATATGGGCTTGTTGGGCCATTTAAACTGGGACAAGAACGTATTTCATGACTATTGGGCCAAAGACGTCTAAGTGTTGATGGGCCACTTTGTGCTTGTGTTCGGAACATTACCATTTGGATTTAGTTGGGCTTCTTGTCATAAGATGTGAACTCGTTGGGCCATTTAAACTGGGATGGGTTCACTCCTGTGACAATTAGCCCGAAAGATTCTAAAATGGTAACGGGCCGATTTGTTTGAAAATTTTAATTGATTTAATAGATTATATATGTTACATGCATCTCATGCACCTCATGCATACATATATCATGTTAACACCGTCTATGTCTAAAAAAGACATCATAGATACCGTTTGGGTTAGAGAAGGGACAAGACTCACTAAAAGAACAAGTATGAGTGAATCCGATAATGAGGTATCCCGTATGGATCAGTTAGAGAACGGTCTCGCCAAGGTCACTGAACAGTTGCAAGCTTTGACTACTACTATGGCTGGTATAGCTAAGTCTCGTGCCGGGGTTAATTCCGGGGATATGAGGTAAGAGGAATCTCCGAACAGATTGGGGGATGGATGATACCCCATCTTTTGATGATGATATGGCAGAGTATGCAGCAGGCAGAAATCTGGGTCTCATGCAGAGTTACAGAAGCTCCGGGATCAGGTTGAGTCAGTTACCCGCAAGATGAGGGGTAAGAATGAGGATTTGCTGGATTATGACACACTGACTTTCGAGGAGCAGTTGCCGGTACAGTTCAAGATGCCTGATATGGCTAAGTTTAACGGGAATGGGGATCCGAGGGTGCATCTCTGACAGTTTGTATCAGTCATGAGTTCGGTTGGCTTATCTCAGCGCCAAGTGCAGAAAATGTTTGGAATGTCGCTCGAGGGAGCTCCCGTGGTGTGGTACCACAGTTTGGAGAAGAAAGTGAAGGAAGATTGGAGGGAGTTGGCTAATGCCTTCCTAAAACAGTATGTCACTGACCTAGAGATCGATCTGTCACTCCGTGATCTAGAGAATGTTAAGCAGAAATCGAGGAGAGTTTTAAGGAGTATGTGGACCGTTAGAGGGGTCAGTTATTGAAGATGCAGACTAGGCCCTCAGAGAAGGACCAGATTAAAATGATTATCAAGGGCACCAAGCCCTCCATTTACAGCAAGTTGAGGAGGATGACCTCCATGATTACAGACTTTCGGCAGTTGAGGGAGACTGTCATGGACATTGAAGATGAATAGGCGGAAAACAGAAAATTCTATGGTCTGAACAGGAGGCCCATTGAGGAACATCGGGAGCAAAGCCCGTTTCTGCTGAGATTGTCGCTATCCGGAACCGGCAGTTTTCCAACTTGGGAAGGCCCCTGTCCAAGGTGCTAGAGAAATTGAAGAGGCAAGGGCTCTTAAAACCCTTGGAAGCCAAACCATTACCCAATCCCCTACCATCATATTATAACCTAAGCCTTTACTGTCACTTTCACCACAAAAGGGCCATGATACCGACAACTGCGCCCGACTTCGCCATGAAATCCAAAACCTGATAGACTCCAAGAAAATACCTGACCCAGAAACAGAACAGCCTGACACACACAGAAACCCCTTACCCAACTACCGTGTTGTACCACCATCAGCCTATATGATCAATTCTGGCCTCCCAGAAGACCTTGTCCTGAAATCCTTTCACCCTCAAGCCTTTTGCCTGGGAATCTGGGATAGTACTAGTGAAGATGAGTTTGAGCAGGGGAAAAACTTTTGGCTTGATTTCTCTAGCAGTGATGAGGAAGAAGTAAGGGGAATGACGCGCAGTGGTCGTTTCTACAATGATATGGCGGAAAAGGGTAAGGAAGTTTTGACATATGGTAGAGAAGTGGTTGAGACTGTAGAAAATACCGATGGGGATATAGTGCTGAGGCAATTGAGGAAGAACTAGAGCACAAGTGAGTATCTGGGAACTGTTATGTGCATCTCGGGAGCATAGGCAGGCTTATGGTTGAGGCATTGAGCAAGATTGTGGTACGGAAGACGCCAACCCTGCAATGTTTGTTGGGTCGGTCAGAAGGAAGCTTTGCAGATATCTTTTTCTGAGGATGAACTCCCGGCGGAGGGGAGAAATCATCATAAACAGGCCTCTATTTATCAGGGCCGAGGTGAAGGGCAAGAGAACTTCATGTGTAATGGTGGATGACGGTTCGTCCATCAATGTGTGAAAATTCTGGCGAGATTGGGTATGAAAGCAACAGACTTGGACCCCTCCAGTATGACTATTAAGGCTTATGATGACAGTAAAAGGGGAGTTTGGGTACCTTTGTGGCTATGGTCAAGGTAGGACCGATTGAAGATGAGGTTGAGTTCACAGTACTGGACATCCCGGATACTTTCGCCTTATTGTTGTTGGGAAGGCCTTGGTTTCACAAACTTGGGGGCGTGTGCTTCCACTTTGCATCAGATGATCAAGTTCCCGTATGAGGGAGAAGTGTTTACCATTCGGGCTGAGTTAGATAATGCCGTGGCTGCCTTGGAGATACAACATTTCACTAGGTTTCATGTGTCAGCTACTTTTGAGGAGTGGGTGGATCCTAGGGTGGCTAGGATTATGGAGAAAATGAAGTTTGAGCCGGGTAAAGGTTCAAAATTGCCGATTTCAGAGGACAGACTACTCGGAAGGGTTTGGGGTACAAGTCTGATGAAGAAAAGCCAAAGGTCAAGAAAAAGGGCCTGAAACTGATGGAATGTTTTGTGAAAGCTTCAGGATATCAAGGGGAGCTTGAGCCTGTGGAAGTTAATGGAATTGTGGTACCTGGGTTTGAGATCTTCCAGGTATGTTGGGTAAGAAGCTGATAGTTGAAGAAATTGTGGAGAAATAAGAAGAGAATTGGGAGAAGAACTGATGAAGTTGGAGAGCCTGACTCTGGGAGAGGACGAAAAGCCTGAGGAAGATCTGATTGCAGAGGAAGAAGTGTCTATAGATGATGAAGACATTTACCTTCCTGATTTGTTTGAATGTACTTCCGCATTATCCAATAATAAAGACATCTCTTTTGCTTACTTGCCTGAGTCATTTCCATTTACACTACACAGAATCAAGCATATTTGACATCAGTTCAGCCAGAACTATTGCATTTAACTTGGGTACACTTGAGAACCCCAAGGAAATTCTGATTGCAAGTGAAGTAACCTCCGAATAGAGGGAGAAACTAGAAGAAGTGTTGGTCAGATATGCCAAAGTATTTGCTTGGTCCTATGAGGACATGCCTGGGGTAGACAGAATATTGCCCAGCACACAATACCAACTTATCCGAATATGAGACCAGTAAAACAGAAACTCTGACGGATGAGACCAGAATGGGCTGAGAAAGTCAGAGAGGAAGTAAAGAAACAGATAGATGTGGGGTTCCTGGAAGTAGTAAAAAGTATCCTGAATGGTTGGCTAACATAGTACCGGTACCGAAGAAAAAGATGGGAAGGTCAGAATGTGTTTATACTACAGAGATCTCAACAAAGCTTGTCCGAAAGATGATTTTCCTCTGCCGCATATAGATGTTCTGGTTGATAGTGCGGCTTTGTCTGCTATGTATTCATTTGCAGATGGGTTTTCAGTTTACAATCAGGTTCTCATGGCTGAGGAAGATAAACACAAAACTGTATTTGTTACCGAGTGGGGTACTTATTGTTACAAGGTGATGTCGTTTAGGCTTAAGAATGCGGGAGCTACTTATCAGCGGATGGCCACTACACTTTTCCATGACTTGATGCACAAAGAGATTGAGGTGTATGTAGATGACATGATGGTGAAATCAGAGACAAGGGTTGGGCATATTGAAGCACTTGAAAGGTTTCTTCAGAGAGTTGACAGATACAACATGCGGCTAAACCCTAAGAAATGTGTTTTTGGGGTGACATTAGGGAAATTGCTTGGTCATTGACCGGCGTAAACATACACGTATAACGCAAGCGCACGTATCGTTCAAGTAGTATAAAAATATCGATCCCACGAGGACTTAATTCCTACTGTTGTTATAATTATTGAATCTATTTATTTAAAAATATCTAATTAAAGGGAGAATGGAATTGATTGCTTGATTGATTTGGTTGATTAAAGATTTGCTAAATAAATAAATAAAAAGATAAAAGAAAATACTAAAGAAAATAAAAGACACAAGATCCAGATGGGAATCATTCTAATATCATTTAAAAGATGAAGTGATTATTTTATGTTTGTGTAATAAATCGGTTTACTAACCTGAAACAACAAATTATGTGTAAGCCTCTGTCGATGGTCAGACACAAATACCTAGTTTAAACCCAATTGAACCATATGTCTATGTCAACCAAATTATCTGGATTCATTAAGATTAAGTTCCAATTATGGCTACCCCCGCCCGACAGGTATATTCCTATCCTGTAAGGAAATCTATTAAAGGGTTATCTATCCTCAAGGAAGATCGTGGGCTATTAAGTCTAAGGCTGAATCTAAAATCCTTATGTCTAGTTTATTTTAGATTTACCATATCAATCTTATTGGTGATCAGACAACAAGAAGCATTAAGCTTAGACTTAATAAATAACCTTTAAATTACCCAAACTATAAAATAATCCCTTATAAACCGGTGATATTAAAAATCATCACAACCCCAGATAACTAACACATAATTAGGGCTAGTAAAACATAAAGTAAAAGACATAAAGTAAAAGCTGAAAAGTAAATTACAATAAATAAAATGATAAGGTAAAATGAATTACTTTCACTACTACTAATTTAGATATCTCCCATAAAATAATATATAAACTTGTAATAAATTTACCAACCGACCAGTCTGGCGGTATCCGTGATTAGTCAGGTTTAAACCAGATTAAAATTAAATTACCAACCGACCAATATAGCGGTATCCCTTATTAAGTCAATATTTTAAATAGTGAATATATTATTTTTAAGGGAGATTAATCTAAATAGTAACAGCAAAAGAATTACCTTCACCCTAGCTGGGGTAGTTACATCATCATGGTGAATAGTAAAAACTGTAAAAAGTAAAAATTAAATTACTTCTATTACAAAAAGTAATTAAAATTATTTACAAAACTAAAAATTAAAAAAAAAACTAAAAAATAAAAAAAATAAAAGTTCTAGAGAGAGAAACTCTCTCTTTAGAGAAAATCAAGAGGGAGAGAGGTCTACTGAAATCTGAAATTTCGCGCTCTATTTATAGGAAAATTTTTCACTGTTCGCGCGTCGCGACGCCAAGGAACTCCGCGTCGCGACGCTGGATTTGTCGACGTGGCACGATGAGAAGGCGACACGTAGCAAGGCGGCTGACTGTTCACGCGACACGTGTCAAGGCGACTAATTCTCAATTATTGTGATGACGTCATGATGACGTCTGTGCTGACGCGGCGACGACGTGGCGATGACGTGGCGTGGCGGCTGACTGTTCACTTGTCGGCACAATAAGATTGCGACACGTGGCGACACGTGTCAAGTTGTGATTGGCTGAGGCTGACGTGGCAAGTTGACTCGGTTGACCTGCTGACGTGGACGATGATGTGGCATGACGCGTGGCAAGGTTGACTTGTTGACCGATGATGTGGCTGATGACGAGGAGACACGTGTCAAGTCTGAGTGTCGGCAGCATATGATGGTGACACGTGTCACGGCGCATGTTAGCAGATGGGATGTGATGGTGACACGTGGGACGGCGCATTTTAGCAAAGTCAAACTCTTCTCAAATTGTTGACCGTTGACCTGGCGCACGTTAGCAGATTCGGCTCACGCTGGGCGTCGCGGCGCGCAGTGTTTCAGCGTCGCGACGCGCAAAAGACGAAAATATCCCTGTTGACGCATTTTTGTCTGGTTTTGCCCCAAATTGCCTCCAGTGCTGTCCAAACTTTATTTATCTGCAAAATAACAATAAAACACACATCAAAACGTTCACAAAACTCAAGAAACTATACAAAATATTAAGTTTAATGAGTGGGAAATAGTGATATAAATACCACTCATCACACCCCCAAACCTAACATTTTGCTAGTCCTCGAGCAAAATACAAAATAAAATAACATAACAAAATTTAACTAAGCCATTTTCGTAGGGATCACAGTTGC
The DNA here is from genome assembly GCA_019454045.1 of Zanthoxylum bungeanum. NCBI lineage: Eukaryota > Viridiplantae > Streptophyta > Magnoliopsida > Sapindales > Rutaceae > Zanthoxylum > Zanthoxylum bungeanum. The sequence goes on along the minus strand of SKCR01037833.1, from coordinate 42,489 downwards.
ATTTAGCATATGCAACAAGCCTTTAAACCCCTAGGTGTCCCTAGTGGACGAGTTGTAGTCTCGTGAGGGTTTACAGCAATGATACCCACAAACATTTTACAAAAGTAAAAAGGTAGTAAAACTAATGCACACAAAAGCAAAAAGACAAGCGAAAAGAGAATAAAGAAAGTTAGTGACTAATCAGGTGAAAATTCTACTCCAAGTTACTAGTTGTTTTGATTCTTTCTAAATTACCGAATAAGTAAATTCTCCGATTATTTTACCATTCTCCATATACACAGCTAACAAAATATTAATCAACTCATTTTTGCCCACAACAGTCATAAGTGCAGTTGACAAGAGAGTAATATTTTTGTCCTAAAGTTCTATCAGATTTCACACCTTTTTGTAGCAATGGAATAATTTTGATTTTTCTGATTTTTTCTTTGATTTTTCTCTATTTTTTTATTTATATACAATATCTTCCATCTATGTAACGAGCTTTGGGTCGGTGGCTCCCAAACCAGTTGGCTTTAGGGCACCAGTGTTAAGACACCCCTATGGACTTAATTACCCAACTTCAGATATATATATATATATATATATATATATATATAATATATATTGGCAACATCTTTGATCCATGTAGCGAGCTTTGGGCCAATGACTCCCAAACAGTTGGTTTTAGGGCATTAGGTGTTAAAACACCCTTATAGACTTAATAACCCGGATCTCGAAAGATTTTTTTTTTTTTTTTACTCCATCACTTTTTAGAGATGCTTCCTCCAATTAAACTAGAGAACTGAATATTACAAATTTTTCAATTTTAGCTCATGACTGTATGTTTCCATGTAAGTTCATAATACCTGTCAACTGAACATAAGAAGATTCATTTTAGTCAGATTTATGGAGAATTCACAATTAAATAATTCAAAATGAAATAAACAAAAATTAACTTATTTCGAAATAGGTTGAGATACATCTCAGGAGTGGAAATTCCTTACTCGGCTATCTCTTACCAATTTCACCTTTTTAGTGAAAATAAAAAAAAAAAAAAATGCAAAATATTTTTGTAGTTTTTGAAAAAATTTCAATTTTTTTGTATTTTTCGAAAAATTTTGGACTAAAAAAAATAAAAACAACATACAACTAAAAACAAGATATTAATCAACTAATTCCCTCCCCCAAACCTAAATGAGACATTGTCCTCAATGTCTTAAACAGTAAAAGGAGAGTTAGAAGGTAATACCTGGTCAGCTGAAATTTTACAGGAAAAATTACCGATAAGAAAAATTACCGATTAAGATTTATGCCCAAATTACGGTTCTTACCACAATTGCTATTTGACCATTTTTCATTAAAAATTTTGGCAGAATCACCTCTAAAAACTCAAAGTTTCCCCAAAATTCACCCTAAAAAATTATCACCAATCAAATCCCAACTTTGGTATTTTTCAGAAAAATCCGACAGAGTCTCCCCTGAATTTTTGATTATCCACACAACCTAAATCTATCAAATGCCACAAACACTCCAATTCAACTCTTCGCCCCACAATCTACGAATCAAATTAATCCACAATCCAACCCTTCGTAATTAAAAATTCCCAAATCAACACACACCACAATTCAATCCTAATTACCAAATCAATTTACCAATTACCAAATCAAATTTTATCAAATTATTACCGTTAATTTTGATTTTGGCAGTGAAGGATACGGATCGGTTTGGATTTGTGTTTGATTGTTGAGGCTCGGTTCGGTTGCTGTGGTTGGCAGTGGTAGCTCGGTGAGGCTCGGTTTTGGTAAGGGTTCGGCAAAGTTGGCTCGGCTTCTGGTGGTTGTTGGTGGCTGCTCACGGTGTGGATCTCAGTTGGAGGTGGTGGTGGTTATCGGCTCTTGCGGTTTCGGTGATGGTGGATGGACGGCAGTGATGGCTGGTACAGGTGCGGCGAATGGTGGATGGTTCGATGAAGGCTTGGTGTTTGACTTGGCGAAGGTTGCGGCTTCGGTCGTGGATTTTGGCGGTCTCACGGTGGTGGATCTCTGTTTGTCTCGATGGTGGCAAAGATGGGTTTCTGGTTTCTGGTAGATCTCGGCAATGACTCTCGATTTGGTGGGTCTCGGCTGGCTGGATCGTGCGTGGTGGGTGGTGGCTCTCGGTTTTGTCTCTGATCTCAGTTGAGGATGGGGTTTTGCTCGGTGGTGAGGCTATGGTGAGTCTCGGTTTTGAGGTGATGGTTGGTGATTGGTTGAGGATGAAGAAGATGAAGAGTGAAAGGAGATGCTGCCAGCGCCCTGCTTATGTCTCTGGCACGATGAGAAGGCGACACGTAGCAAGGCGGCTGACTGTTCACGCGACACGTGTCAAGGCGGCTAATTCTCAATTATTGTGATGACGTCATTGATGACGTCATGTTGACGCGGCGACGACGTGGCGATGACGTGGCGTGGCGGCTGACTGTTCACTTGTCGGCACAATAGGATTGCGACACGTGGCGACACGTGTCAAGTTGTGATTGGCTGAGGCTGACGTGGCAAGTTGACTTGGTTGACCTGCTGACGTGGACGATGATGTGGCATGACGCATGGCAAGGTTGACTTGTTGACCGATGATGTGGCTGATGACGAGGCGACACGTGTCAAGTCTGAGTGTCTGCAGCATATGATGGTGACACGTGTCACGGCGCATGTTAGCAGATGGGATGTGATGGTGACACGTGGGACGGCGCATTTTAGCAAAGTCAAAACTTCTCAAATTGTTGACCGTTGACCTGGCGCACGTTAGCAGATTCGGCTCACGCTGGGCGTCGCGGCGCGCAGTGTTTCAGCGTCGCGACGCGCAAAAGACGAAAATATCCCTGTTGACGCATTTTTGTCTGGTTTTGCCCCAAATTGCCTCCAGTGCTGTCCAAACTTTATTTATCTGCAAAATAACAATAAAACACATCAAAACGTTCACAAAACTCAAGAAACTATACAAAATATTAAGTTTAATGAGTGAGAAATAGTGATATAAATACCACTCATCAGTCATACAGTGGGAATGGGCGGAATAGAGGTAGACTCCGAAAAGATCAAGGCAATCACAGAAATGCCTGCACCGAAGACAGAAAAAGAAGTCAGAGCATTCTTGGGAAAGATTCAGTACATCAGTCGGTTCATTGCCAAGTTGACATCAGTATGTGAGCCTATCTTCAAACTGTTGAGAAAAGATCAGCCAGTGAGATGGAATGAACAGTGTCAGACAGCCTTCGACAGAATCAGAGAGTACTTGGTAAAGCCACATGTATTGAAACCTCCGAGACCGGGCAGACCTTTGATATTGTATTTGGCTATAGAATCAGAAGCACTGAGGGCAATGATGGTATAGGCAGATGAGACAGGGGTAGAACATGCCGTTTACTATATGAGTAAGAAGATGCTCCCTTATGAGGCTCGATATCAGGAGGTTGAGAAGATCTGTCTTGTAGTGGTGTGGGCTTCCAGAAAGTTGCGGCATTATTTCCAGTCTTACAAGATCCAGGTGGTGGCAAAGGAAAATCCTCTGAAATATCTTCATTCGGTGCCTTCACTAGTGGGAAAATTGGGCAGATGGTTGGTATTGCTGACAGAGTTTGACATTGAGTATCTCACCTCCAAAGTGATCAAAGGGCGAGCAGTAGCAGAGTTTCTGGCATTGTAACCTGTTGAGGGGGATCAGTATAAGTTTGAGTTTCCAGATGAAGAGATCCAAGCAATAACAGTTCAGAGATGGAAGATGTACTTTGACGGAGCAGTGAATTACAAGGGAGCCGGAATCGGGATCGTGATAGTAACCCCCGAGGGAGAGACTTTTCCTTTGGCCAAGAGGTTGACATTCAGAGTGACTAATAACATGGCCGAGTATGAAGCATGTGCTTTCGGTTTGACAGCCTTGAAGGCCGGGAGTGTGGAAGTCTACGGAGATTCTATGTTGGTGGTCCAGCAGATGCGAGGAGAATGGGAATTGAAAGAAGAACGGTTGAAACCTTACCTTTTTCACCTCAGAAAGTTGGCACAGGGTATCCCCGAGTGTAAGTTTCAGCACTTACCAAGAGAAGAGAATCAGATGGCAGATGCATTGGCTACACTTGCATCAACTTGGGAAAATCCAGAAAAGTTAGTGATGAGACCGTTGATACTGACAACAGCGAGCAGACCTGTTTATGAGATAGAAAGAATTCTGGAAGTTGAGGTCGACGATGGTAAACCTTGGTATTATGACATTCAGAGGTATCTGGAACATGGTGAACTCCCGGAAGGGGCAGACAGAAAAGACAGAATAGCCATTCAGAAGTTAGCTTCCCAGTATGTGATTTTGAAAGGGGAACTGTACAAGAGGCAAGCAAACGGTATTCAGTTGAAGTGTTTGAGAAAGGAAGAAGCTCAGCATGTAATGGAAGAAATACACGCGGGGGTATGTGGTCCGCACATGAACGGGTTGAATCTGTCCCGCAAGATAGTGAGACAAGGTTTTTATTGGTCAACCATAGAAACACACTGCGCGAAAATGGTAAAGCACTGTCATGACTGTCAAGCACACGGTAATTTGAATCATTTACCGCACACTGAGTTGCACGGGTTGTCAGAGCCGTGGCCTTTCTCAGCATGGGGGATTGATATGATTGGGGAAATTCGACCGAATGCATCAAATGGGCATCGCTTCATAGTAGTGGCAGTAGATTACTTCTCGAAGTGGGTGGAAGCCGAATCATTCCGCAATGTTACAGCAAAACAGATGGCAAAGTTTATAGCTCGGAACCTCATTTGTCGGTATGGTATGCCGCATCATGTAGTGACAGATAACAGAGTTCAGTTTCAAGGAGAGACGAAGACAATGTTGCAGAGGTACGGTATAGGCCACCACAAGTCATCACCGTACAGGCCGCAGGAAAATGGGGCAGTTGAGGCAGCCAACAAGACCATAAAGACGATTTTAGCCAAGATGATAGAGAACTGCAGGGATTGGGCCGAGAAACTACCATTTGCTCTGTGGGGGTACAGAACATCAGTAAGGACAGCAACAGGGGCCACACCTTACTCTTTGGTCTATGGAATGGAAGCAGTGTTACCAATAGAAGTGGAAATACAGTCTATGAGGGTATTAGCAGAGGCAGAATTACCAGAACAGGAATGGGTCGCACAGAGGTTTGATCAGTTAGCACTATTGGATGAGAAGAGAACTAAGTCTTTGTATCACATGCAGTTGTATCATAAGAGACTAGCCCGAGCATTCAACAAGAAAGTACGCCCCACCAAGATCAGAAAGGGTGATTTGGTACTTAAGCAGTCGAGGCCATCGACAACAGATCCAAGAGGAAAATTCAGACCCAACTGGGAAGGACCTTACATAGTGCAGAAAGTAATGGGAAATGGGGCAGTGAGGTTATCAGACTTGGAAGGAAACGAGTTCACCGAGCCGATCAACGTGGACAGATTGAAGCAATACTTTACCTGAGGGAGAGAAGACCGAGCAGTCGCAACGGGAATTAGCAGAAGACCTAACCCAACGGAATAAGAAAATCATTCATGCATACACGTAACATTGCATTCTCTTCGTGTTTGTTTCTGTTTTGTGTTCGCAGGTTCGAAGAAAGGAGAAAGCGGCAGAAATGAGCCAAGCAGCGTCAGCGCAATTTCAGTTTTTGGGATGAGTCCCAAGGGGCGAGGCCCATATCAGCTTGGGGGCGAGGCCCATATCATGTCGGCTCGGGGGCGAGGCCCATATCATGTCGGCTCGGGGGCGAGGCCCATATCAGCTTGAGGGCGAGGCCCCCGTTGTCAGTTATAGTTCCGGATCGAGGTGTCCAGGGTCGAGGGCCCACTACATCATCAGTTCGAGGGCGAGGTCCCTATGGTCAGCGGTGTTGGGTCGAGGTGCCCAGGGTCGAGGTGCCCCCGTTGTCGGTTGTAGTTCCGGGTCGAGGTGCCCAGGGTCGAGGGCCCACTACATCATCAGTTCGAGGGCGAGGTCCCTATGGTCAGCGGTGTTGGGTCGAGGTGCCCCCGTTGTCGGTTGTAGTTCCGGGTCGACGTGTCCAGGGTCGAGGTGCCCACTACATCATCATTTCGAGGGCGAGGTCCATATTGTCAGCGGTATTGGGTCGAGGTGCCCAGGGTCGAGGTGCCCCCGTTGTCGGTTGCAGTTATTAGAATGCGTCTCAGGATCGAGGTCCGCTGCAGCACCAACTCAGCTCGAGGCAGCAGCCGAGCCAGGTAAGTGAAAATGCATTGCATAACTTTGATAGGATTGTTCAAAGTCACACACTGCACAAGTCCCATCAAAGTGGGGGAGACTGTAGGCATTGCATTTTCGCATGTGAAACCCGATGATGAGTCTCAGTTGGAGGCACTACCTTTTTAGCTAAGGATATTGCGGAAAATGGAGGTCGGAAGGGGAAATTCAGAATAAGTACGTCATCAAGTTCATTTCACAAGTTCATTGTCTTCGTTGGTGCTGCGTTCGTTACTTCGTTCGAACGTCAGGCAGATTGTGGACGTTCGTGTAGCGTTCGAATGGGCGTTCGAACGGCGTCGGTGTTTCTGGTTTTGCTGCTAGCCTCGCACCCCAGCCCAATTAGCCCCCCAAAGCCCATAAAACACATCCCAATTAATAAAACACATTTATAACACATAGGAAATTAAATTAAATATTAAATAAGATAATTAAACCATTTACCAATTAAATAAAACAAATAAAATCTAAATAATCACCTACCAAAATAATAAAAAATACTTACACAAATTAAAGAAATTGCATGCCTAATAAAGATAAATCAAATATATCATATACCAAAATTAAAAAGATGTCATGCCTAATTAAAATCAATCATAACAAATTAAAGATATTGACTTCCTAATCTAAACAAATTTTGTCCCCCATCAAATCCTTGTTTTCCTTGTCTAACACCAAATCATATCTCTCTTTAATGCCCAAATCTCTTCCTTGTGAGACAAGGTAAAGCCCTAGCCTTTCTCTATATAAACCACACCTCTCCAAGGCATTCACCTCTCCGGATTTACGCCCATCACGAAAAAAAAGAGAAGAAAAGAATTTCCAACCCCCCTCTCCTCTAGCTCATACAAATAACTCACACAAAAACCACAACACAAAGAGCCTTAGCCACTCACGACAATAGCAACAAGAAGAACACAAACCATTCCCCTCATCTCCTCCACTCCATAACCGAAAACAGCACCCCCCCTAAACCGAAAATCTCCCCCACACAGTAGCCCTCCATCACCAAAATATACCTCCAAACAACAACCCAAACACACCCCAAACAGCCCTTGAAACACGCCTGGACAGCAGCCCAAACCACTCCCAAAACAGTCCATAAAATCCCTTAAAACAGTAACATAAACTGCATTTATAATCCTTGAAATAACCACACAAAACTACACTAAAAAAAACCACGAAAAACACTCGAAACAGTTCGTTGAAACGTCAAAACAGGTGACCTGAACAGTGAGTAGCAAAGCAGAGACCGAACAGCAGCAGAACAGAGACCGAACAACAGCAGAACGGAGATCGAACGGCAAGCAAAATAGCAAAACAGTGAGCTAGGACGCTAAACCAGTGAACCAGAGAAGTTGAGGAGCTGTACCCTTTCCGACGTCCGTGAAACGCAAGCCCGAAAGTTGGCAAAAAGGTTAGACCTGAGGGTATTTTTCACACTTGTTTTTTTGTTTTTATTTGTATTATCTATTGAGTATTGCTTGCATGATTGTCATGTTGAAATGCATGTTGTGGCCCTTGAGTAGATAAATATGCATGAATTATGAGATGTTGTAAGTTATGGCTTTGGAATAAAATGAGAGATGTGTCAACTCTCGCGGTATATCGGATGGAAACCCGGACATAAATTTCATAGCCGATTCCGAATGGACGGTAGTATGATCTGTACTCAGGATACAACTCCACATACCGCTTGAGTAAACGGCACCCTCTTTTGTTTTGTGTTGCTTTGGTTTATTTATTTTTCGTCACTTGAATTCTGCATGTTGCTTATTTATGCATGATTCAATCGAGCGCATGGGCTTAGTAAGTGGAATGAAAGATCCCCTATGGGGAGGGGTTAAAGCCATTTACCACGATGCTTTGCCGCGCCGGTTGATGTGTGTTCGGTTGAATGCAAGATACGTTCAATCGGGCATACTAAGTCTGATATTATTGTTTTTTAATTCTTTGTATACATGATTCAATCGAGCGCATGGGCTTAGTAAGTGCAATGAAAGATCCCCTATGGGGAGGGGTTAAAGCCCTTTACCACGATGCTTTGCCGCGTCGGTTGATGTGTGTTCGGTTGAATGCAAGATACGTTTAATCGGACATACTGAGCTTGACATTGTTGTCTTTATTCTTTGTGTTGCATGCATCAGGTCTGGTTCCGTTCGAACGCGTTTTCGAACGCTACACGAACGCGAACCTTCTGTTTACCGTTCGAACGTGTTCTTGAATGATACGCAAATGCACACGTACTTTCTTAGTCTCATCATGCATCAGGTATGGTTCCGTTCGAACGCGTTATCGAACGTTATACGAACGCGAACCTTCTGTTTAACGTTCGAATGTGTTCTCGAACGCTACGCGAACGCACACGCACTTTCTTAGTCTTATCATGCATCAGGTCTGGTTCCGTTCGAACGCGTTCTCGAACGCTACACGAACGCGAACCTTCTGTTTACCGTTCGAACGCGTTTTCAAACGCCACGCGAACGCGCACCCACTGAACTGAGTCCTTTTCATCAGATTCCATACATAGTTTTCCTAGTAGCTATCCCCACATGTATGAATACAATGTGTTTAATGTATTACAATTCATATACCTATGTCATGATAACATTTGAGTATTATTTCTTGTGGTATATCGGATGGAAACCCAGACATAAATTCCGTAGCCGAGCCATAAAACAACACAGACACCTCTAAGTCAAAACCATTATCCATGTCCAATATTATTATAAATGTCATGTATTAAAATATTTCAACTTCACTTTATGAGAGCCAAATTTCTCATAAAATTGAAAAAAAAAATATATTATTTTTTAATAGTAAAATACAATTATGATAATATTAAAAAAAATATGCCAAGCCATGTTTTGATATAATTTATCTGAAACATAATTCGAAAATTAGCTGAGAGAATGATAAAGGTGTCTGTCTCAAGTAATGAGAAATGATACTCTCACAACAAAAAGATATACTCGAAAACTTGAATTGAAGTGCAAGGTAAAAGATTGTTAATGTTGACGGTTGTTTTTCGTTTCAATGGCAATATGAGAAATTAACCCATCAAACAAACCTTCATCATCAATGAATTTTTTTGGTTAGTCGGGAACTAAGCAAACTTAGCAAGCAGACAGATAAATCACAGAGTTTATGTGGTTCGGCGGAAAGTGGCTCCAACCTACGTCCACGAGAGAAATCATGATATTTTATTACTGTTTGAGGTTTAGACCGACCCGAGCTACAAACGTGGGAATGGACTCATAAAAGGATCGAACACATCATGTCTTACACAAGTACGTTACAATTCTCTCAAATAGTCAGGTAATTGATCAGTTTTCACTCTCTATCTGAAGCTCTTGAATTCTTGCTTTTACAAGTAGTGAAATATGAAAATTATTTACCATTGAATCTGAGACTTCAACCCCTCTATATAAGCTTCCAAATTCATTATTTCACCGCCTCTAACGTCATCCATGTTGGAGTTAGTACTTGGAGTGTCAATCCAAATAGTGTATTGTACATTATATTTTATTATTTATTAATAAAATAACTACATTTTCATTTCAAACCTTATTAATGGTAATGTCATTATGTATATTAGATTGATATATATATATAAACATGCTGAAAATTGTTAGTAAGTCCTAGACATGCCAAGGATCTTTAAGTCATGATATTGTGTGAATAATAAAAAATAAGTTTGCGGAATAAGCTTACATTGATCGGTTTGGATTTCAAAAAATCTTTGAATGTAGATGAAGCTCCAAGCTTTGTTGATGGTTTCCAACCCAATGTTGAGTTTCCCTATCACCTCACAAGACTCATTAAGTGCTAACTTGCATGATTTTTGAAGCAAAATCAAAGAGAGGAAGAAGACATGCTCACGAGATTGGAGGGGAGAAGAGAGAATGTTTGGTTTTTGATATTTTGTTTCTAAAACAATTACCAAAATATGCCTTGCATAAAGTGGTTTATCTTTTCCAAAAAGAAAAAGTAAAGTCAAAGTGTGTTGGAAGGAAAATGACATTAAATGCCCTCAACCACTTCCATCACTCATGTAGACATTTGATGTAAGTTGGTGGGCCTCACCTCTTAAATTCAAAATTCAAGTGGCTTGCTCAACACACTTCGGGCTCGGGTTCGTTTAATCTGATTAAACGAATATTCCGTCGCTACGTAATTAAATCCAATTTAATTAAATAATAATGCCTAGCAAAATTTTTACGAAAATCGCTTGCGAATTAATTCCAAATTAATTCCTTCGCCCGAATTAAAATCCAATTTTAATTCTGCTTTGAAATCCGATTTCAATTATATATCCAATATATTATTTAATCGATTAATTCTAAATTAATCGCGTTTCCTCTTCTATTAGAATTTTATCCCAGATAAATTATTACCGCAATTAATCCCAGATTAATTTTCTCTCTCTTATAATTAATCCTAAATTAATTCTGTTCGAGTCAAATGTCATCGGTGAATCTTTGGGAAGCGACCCAAGAGATCCCTGGATATGTTGGCAGTAAATCCGGTTGTCGGACTATCAGACACGTGCGTACGGCGTTCCACGTTCTCACCGATTTAGAAGACATGGTTGATTTCTAGCAAAGCACCGTGCCTACCCAATTCTCCAGAAATATTCAACGAAGAATATATAATCTAAATGAGGCATAATATACTATGTATTACGTATTACGATCCAGTATCAGATGTCACATGCTAGGCATGGGGCTGGAATGGTGTCTACCCCGTACGAAGCATATATCGGATCACTGCAACTAGTCTCTTTAATCGGATAATCATAACCTAGTCATATTATCATGATAGCTAAAGCATATTAGAGTTCTAGTTCTGTATCCCTGCGTGATTATCTTCTCCATATGACTGAAGTGATACTTCCATCTTGACATCACACCCAATACACTACGATTCTCAGTAAACCCAGAAGAGGCGTACACAGAACCTGTTAAAGCTTCGGACGACCAAAACCAAAACGTACTGATTGTCTCAAGTATTAGCGATGCAAGTCTCAGGTCAAGACCACATACACCTACCCTGATGCAGATTCTCATAGACACATAGTCATACTACCAATGAGATTCCGAGGGGTCTATCCAGAGCAAAAATTTTTCCCGGTCCAACGGATAACAGAACCACCTATCACACTTGCATAAGTATCTTATACTTAAATATATGAGAACTATGTTGTTAAGCTTCCATAACGCGCACAAGTGCAATACTAGTCTATTCCGCATTATCGATGTCCAGTCTCGATAATACTACGACTATGGATATTTAATGATTAAATCGTTCGTGGATTAATGTTGTCTCATATCTTATTAATCCGGAACTAATCATAAGGACTTTTATCATTTATATATATTCAAGTAATCCAATTACAAAATGATAAAATAGTAATTTCCTTTGTCACATAGTTAATTTGTACAGAAACCACAGTGTCTTTTACAAATAGTGATGATATGGGTCATAATTGTCCAACAATCTCCCACTTGGCTCATAGCCAATCACTTAAGTATCTAACACCTGAACTATATACGTGTCGCTCAAACTTCTGCTAAGAAATAGCTTTCATCGGTGATTCTGCAATGTTGTCATCTGAAGTGATCTTTTCGATCTTCACATCGCCACGATGTATGATCTCACGAATCAGATGGAAATGTCAAAGTACATGCTTGGATCGTTGATGAGAACGCGGTTCATTAGCCTGCGTTATAGCCCAGTTATTGTCACAATACAAAGGAACGAGCTCAGCTGCTAACACAACTACTCCTAATCCAATTAGGAATTTACGGATCCAAACTGTTTCTTTTGCTGCCTCAGCTGCAACGATATATTCCGCTTCTGTTGTTGAATCAGCAACAGTCTCTTGCTTGGAAGATTTCCAGCTCACTGCTCCGTTGTTCAAACAAAATATATGCCCAGATTGCGACTTAGAGTCGTCTTTATCGGTTTGGAAACTTGCATCGGTGAACCCAGTTACCTCAAGTTCTCCATCTCCATAGACTAAGAAAGCATCCTTAGTTCGTCTAAGATACTTAAGGATGTTCTTAATAGCAATCCAGTGACTATCTTCTGGATCGGCCTGATAACGACTGTACATGCTCAAAGCATATGAGACATCAGGTCGTATACATATCATTGCATATATGATCGATCCGACTGCAAAAGCGAATGGGATCTGACTCATGTTATCTCTCTCATCTTGAGTTTTAGGACACATGTCCTTAGATAGAGAGACGTCATGTGACACTGGAAGCAGTCCCCTCTTAGACTTATCCATGTTGAATCTCTTCAACACTTTGTCAATGTACGAGCTCTGTGAGAGTCCAAACAACTTTCTGGATCTATCCCGGTAGATCCTTATTCCCAGAATAAAAGCTGCTTCTCTCAGATCTTTCATGGAGAATTTTAATGAAAGCCAAGCTTTCACCGATTGTAGCATGGGAATGTCATTGCCAATAAACAATACATCATCAACGTAAAAGATAATGAATGTCAGTGTGCTCCCACCAACCTTCTTATATACACAAGATCATCTTCGTTTTGAATGAAATCATATTCTTTTATGATCTCATCAAAACGTTGATTCCAAAAACGCGATGCTTGCTTCAATCCATAAATGGATCGATTTAACTTGCATACATTGTTTGCATGTTTTGGTACGACAAAATCGTCAGGCTGTTGCATATAAACATCCTCCAAAAGGTTTCCATTAAGGAAAGCGGTTTTGACGTCCATCTGCCATATTTCATAATCGAAATATACAGCAATAGCAAGCATTATCCGAATGAATTTAATCATGGCAACAAGTGAAAAAGTTTCATCGTAATCGACACCATGTCGTTGACGATACCCTTTCGATACAAGCCTAGCTTTGTATGTTTGTATGTTGCCATCCATGTTCGTCTTCTTCATGAAGACCCATTTACAACCAATCGGCTTAACGCCTCCTGGTGCATCAACTAGTGCCAGACTTGGTTGGTATACATGGAATCCATTTCGGACTTCATGGCATCTTGCCATAAAGCGGAGTCGATACCTTGTATCGCTTCCTCATACGTAGCCGGCTCATTATCCTCAATAAGATTAATATCTACGTGAGGTGAGATCAGAAACTGATACCTCTCGGGTTATTTTCTTACTCTCTCCGACCTACGCGGTTCTTGTGTATTAGAAGATTATGGTACAGTCTCATCCCTGATGAACTGTTCGTATTCTGGTAAGGAATCGGTGCCAGGAACAGTATCACTCTGATTTTCATCGAGTTCTACTTTCTTCCCACTTACCACTGCATTGTTGGACAGTTATGACCCATAGTGCCACTATTTGTACAGATCATGGTATTTTTGTACAAACTAACTATGTGACAAAGGAAATTTCTCTCTTATCATTTGTGATTAGATCACCAAGATGTATAAATGATGAGAGGTCCTTATGATTAGTTCATGGATTGAGATGATATGAGACAGTATTAATCCACGAAGGTTTAATCATTAAATATCCCTAGTCAGAGTATTATCGAGATTGGACATCGATAATGTGTAAAAGACTAGTATTACACTTGTGCGCGTTGTGAGGGCATAACGGCGTAGTTCTCATATATTTGGGTATATGATACTCATAAAAGTGTAGTAGGAGGTTCTGTTTTACCGATGGTACGGAAAACAGCTTCGCTTTGGATAGACCCCTCGGAATTCCATTGGTAGTATGACTATGTGTCTATGGAAGTCCGAATCAGGGTAGGTGTATTTGGTCTTAACCTGAGACTTGCACCGCTAAGACTTGCGACAATCAATATGCTTTGGTTTTGGTCGTCCAGGGCTTTAACAGGTTCTGTGTACGCCTCTTCTGGGTATATTGAGAATCGTAGTGTATTGGGTGTGATGTCGAGATGGAAGTATCACTCCAATAATATTGGAGATGATGATCACGTAGGATACGGGACCGGTTCTCTTATATGTTGCAGCTATCGGGATATTATGACTAGGTCATGTTTATCCGATTATAGAGACTAGTTACCAGAGATCCGATATGTGCTTCGTACGGGGCAGACACAATTCCAGCCCCAGGCCTAGCATGTGACATCCGATATTGGATCGAAATACGCAATACTATGTATATTACGCCTGATATAGATCACATATTCCTGTAAGGATATTTCTGGAGAATTGGGTAGGCATGGCGTTTTGCTAGAAGCCAACCTTGTCTTGTAAATCGGTACAAACATAGTACTAGGTACGTACGTGTTCGGATAGTCCGACGATCGGATTTACTACCAACATATCCGGGGATCTCATGGGTCGCTTCCCAAAGATTCGTCGATGACGTATGACTCGCACTTTATTAATCTGGGATTAATTAGATGAGAGAGAGAATTAATCTGGGATTAATTACGGAGATATTTTATCTGGGATAAAATATTTATTAAAGAGAGAAAACGATTAATTTGGAATTAATCGATAAAATAATATATTCGATATATTATATGAAATTGGATTTCGACGCGGAATTGAAATTAGATTTTAATTTGGGCGAACGAGTTAATTTAGAATTAATTCGTTAGCGACGTGAATGGTAATTTTACTAGGCAAAGTTATTTAATTAAATTAGATTTAATTTCGTCGCAATGGAAAATTCGTTAATTTGGAATTAGCGAACCCGAGCCCGGGAGTGTTTGCGGGCGCACTCACATTTCGAATTTAAGTGCGGCCCACAAGTCACATCAAGCGTCAAATCATTAGTCACATCAAGCGTCAAATCACTTGTCACTTTGAGTGATGTGACATCTTGTCACTTGATTGAGTGAATAGTGATGGTATTTGATGGAAGTGGTTGTTGGCTTTATTATTTTGACTTTTGGAAAGAAAAACTTTTCGAAAAGAATTTTGAATTCAATATTTTGTGTATTAGATACACATTTCCAACAACCTAACACATCTAACTCTCTCATTCATCTCTTCTCTCTCACGCCCAATGGGCATTCTTCTCATTCTTTCACTGGTTTTTCCGAGAATGGCAAGGAGAAGCAAGGTGATTTTTGTGGCAAAAATTACCAAGTGCTAGCACATTTTCGAAGTCTTGCGAAGGTGATAGGGAACCGCACCCGTGAGCATGGAATTTTAACACAAAGCTTGGAGCTTGGTGGGTCATCCATGACCGAAAATGGAACAAAATGGAGGCAAAAAATCTGCATTGCCGTGAGCTTCCAAGGAGGGCATAAAAAGTTTTTGTTCTTCGTCGCATCGCCTCAACCGTTCATTGTAAGTATTCTGCAACTTCCTTATTGTATTCACATGTGTTTCATTGCTTAAAATGATCCCGGTTAGATCGTAGAAACCCAACAATGGTATCAGAGCGAAGTTGAGCATGAAACTTGAACTTAGGGTTAAAATTGGGTAAATTGATTTTGAGCATGATTTGATAAAATTAATTGATTGAGTATGCTTGAATGATTTTTAATTGAATTTGTATTGGATCAATTTCATGAAAATTGGATTGGATCATTTTCCCCCAAAATTCTAGGCTTGGCCGAGAACTATAACAAGTAATAGGATGATTTGTGGCAAATCATCAAGGTGCTAGCACACAAAGAGGCATACAAGGTGATAGGGAAACCTACTTGTGAGCTTGGAATCACCATTGATAAAGCTTGGAGCTTGGAGTTCCATTCATGGAGTTGGCTGAATCCAAGGAGCTCAAAAGGAAGCCATTGCCGAGAGCTCAAGGAGACAAAAAGCTTTGTTGTTCTTCGCATCGCAAAAGCCGTTCAATGTGAGTATGATTCCGCCATATTTCATTGAGTATTCCCATGTTTTTATGCTTGAAAATGATCCTTGGGACTTAATAGAAACCCAACATGCATTTAGGAATTCCTTTTTGAGGAAAACCGCATGTAGAGCAACAAATACCTTGTTCTCTTGTGGGTGGTAGAAGTAATATCATTTGGTTTCCCTATGATAACCTACAAATAGGCACTTATCTGATTTGGGTTCTAGTTTAGTATCATCCAAATGTTTAACGTATGCCCAGCATCCCCAAATCTTCAGGAATGAGAAACCCGGTTTCTTTCCTGTCCATATTTCATATGGAGTCTGTCCAACAGACTTTGACGGAACCTTATTCAAAATAAGTATTGCATTGTTCAATGCGTATCCCCAAAAGGAAATTGGTAGCTCGGTGCGACTCATCATAGACCTTACCATGTTTAACAAAGTTCGGTTTCTCCGTTCGGACACACCGTTTAATTGAGGTGTTCCAGGAGGAGTCCACTGTGAAAGAATACCATATTCTTTCAAGTAATCGAGAAACTCATTGCTCAAGTATTCTCCACCACGGTCCGACCGTAATGTTTTAATACTTTTGCCGGTCTGTTTTTCTACTTCGTGTCGAAACTCTTTGAATTTCTCAAAAGTTTCCGACTTGTGTCTCATAAGATACACATAACCATAACGCGATGTATCATCCGTAAAGGTTACAAAGTATTCATATCCACCTCTAGTCTGGCTAGACATGGGCCCACATACGTCACTATGAACGAGAGCTAACAGTTCGGTAGCACGAACACTTTTACCGCTAAAAGGCGTTTTAGGCATTTTGCCTAATAAACAAGATTCACAGACATCATATGAATTAGGATCAAATCCGTCCAAGTATCCACTCTTCGAAAGTGTGGATATGTGAGTCTTGTTAATGTGTCCCAGACGACAATGCCACATATAAGTTTCATCTGTTTTACTCATTTTGAGCCTTTTGTTTGTCATGTTATACGTTTGAGATTCATTTATATTCAAAATATAAATACCATTTTTGGCATCAACAGTACATATCTCAAAATCATCTTTATAAACAAAACACCCAGTGTTTCGGAATACAAAAGTATACCCGCATTGGGTCAAACAAGATACAGAGATAATATTTCTAGTCAAACTAGGTACATAATAAACGTCTGATAATGAAAGTACATGCCCCGATGGCAGTTCCAAAATATAGGTCCATACAGCTAAAACAGCGACTCTGGTTCCGTTTCCAACTCGTAGGTCAATCTCGCCTGAGGTCAGTCTCCTGCTAATCCGCAGATCCTGCACATCAGTACATATATGAGTACCACATCCAGAATCAAAAATCCAATTTTTAAAACTAGAAGTAGACATGTTTATTTCAATAACAAACATACCTGAAGTCGGAGCTTTGCCAGCCTTCACTTCCTTCATATGCGCCTTGTACTCACGGAAATCACGCTTCCAGTGATCCCGTTTGCCACACTGCAAGCAGAAATCTTGGGATTTGTCTTTTCCCTTCCCAGAAGACTTTGATGATTTGTCCTTGCCTTTTCTTTTCTTCTTCTTCACACCTCCAGAAGCCTTCGGCCAAGCCTTGGCCTTCTGAGATGTCGAAGTGAAGTGCGCCTCGCGCTTCTTGCCCTTCATAAGCTTTGGTTCTGCCTCTTTCAGCATCGCCATCAACTCTCCAAGAGTCTTATCTTGGTTTATCATATTGTAATTCATGATGAACCCGCCCCAGCAGTCAGACAGAGACTGTAAAATCAAATCTATAGAAGTCTCAGCCTCAAAGTTATGCCCAGCTGACCTAACTGTTCGATGTCAGCAATCATCTATGACACATAGTACTCGACAGATGTACTCTCTGACATGCGAGAGCGAAAGAGCTTCTTCTGCAATTCATACTTCTGTGATCTAAGATTAGATCTATGAAGGTCCTTCAATTTCAACATCATGTTGTAAGGATCCAACCCCTTATTTTGACGAAGAAATTGAAGGGTCATTGCGACAAGCATGACAGACTGAGCAGTTGAGTTGTCATCATTGTGAGTCTTCCAAAGCTCATGATCTACAACTTGTTCATGTCCAGGCTCAGGCCCAATAGGTCTGTCTATTACATAGAGCAACTTCTCGGTTCCCAGGACAATCCTGAGATTCATCTCCCAGTCTAGAAAATTGGAGTCGTTAAAGACATTATCGCCCATGACGATGTCTCTGACGCTAATCTTTCCAGTCATATTAATTGCAATAGTCTAACTATTCAATCAACGATATCAGGTATAGTCAAATGTAATGATTACTATAGTCTAACTATATAATCAACTACAAATGAAGTTATGGTACAGTCCAACTGTTAAAAGAAAACAATAAAATATTAGTCCAACTAATAAAATATATAACGATGAAAAAAATTTAAAAGCGCGTATTTGACAAGTATTAAACGAAATTGTAAATTTAATACTGGCCTCCCACTATTTTTCGGCGAGCCTCTAACCCTATGTTGAGTACTCGGGAAACCCAGTTTCCTAGTGGGCTAGGATCCCGTTAAATAACACACAACCTTGACTTTGGCCAACAAGTTGTATGAAACAACTATGTAGATCTCTAAGATCAATTGGATCTCATCCAATTCCTAGATCCGGTAGGTGGACCTCCAAGTCCAAATATATATCCAATATATATCCTAACATTTTCCTCTGAATCAACTAAGTCTTGATTATGGCTCAACAAGCTTAATGATTCCAGTTAAGCGCGACCCATTGACAGTGGGAAAGCTTCGTAATCCACGTCGATGTACAAAAGTGACCTTGACTTTGGCCAACAAGTCACAACTGCCCAAGACATGTGATATATAACAAAGCCTTCGTGGTTCAAACACATCCGCGATGACATTGATCATGACTTTGGCCAACAAACCAATGCCAATCTTTGATCTTGAGAGAGAACCACTCAATGGAGGGAAAACGTTTAATATTTGAGTGAGGGTTTTTCGCGTAAATTGGCAACCAATTTATTATCTTTGATTAGGTCTCATCATACACCCTTAAGCATGCATTCTAAAAGCATAATAAGGCGCGAATAAATTAATAATGATATGCGGATGGATATATAACAAATTGTTCCTAGAACAAATCTCTCAATTTCCTCTCTCCCACTAGCACTATTTATACTTCTACCCAATTACATAATACATTAAAGAAACCTCATTTACATTGAGGGGAATTAGTGAGAAGAGAAATACAAAGAGTAAAGAGATAATAGGCTGGACACGCAGATCCAATTTAATAAATTTTAAATTTATTACAACAATTTCCAAAATTGCCCTCACCCGTCTAATATCCATCTGATATACATTATTCATACAAATACATCCAAGTATTCACACAAAGCATGTTATTCAATCAATCTAATTCAATTAATTAATCTTTGAATTAATGACCATTCAATGTTCAAACAACGATTTGATTTGCGCGAGTCCAACTCGTTTAAGAATAAATACTCATAGTACGTATTTTTGAATTATATCGAACTACAATTTTAAATCCAATTTAATTTGTATCCAATACTAATTAGTATTTAATTCCAAATTAAATAATTACACTTATTTTAGTGCCTTTTAGACTTAGATTCTAAATCTAATCTAAATGGTCTCAAAGGCCCAATTAGTATCCAATACTATTTAATTAAAGTCCAATGGGTTTTTAATTAATTCTTAAGGCATGGGCTTTGGCCAATTATGGATCCAATCTAAGATGCCAAGGCCCAATAAGGAATCACCCTTTTGCCAAAAATCAATTTAGGCCCATTAGGCCCAATTAAATTTTAAAAGGCCCAAAAGTCATATTTGGACTTTATGGAAATGGTTTTAGGCCCAATTTGGATCCAATCCAATTGTCCACAACCATGTTTGGCCCAACCAAGCCTATTAAGCCCAAATACAACAAATTAGCCCAATCCAATTTAAAGACTAATTTATTCTAACATAATATTCCAAATATCACATTATTTTCTATTAAAGTGTAATTAACACAATTAATTTATTAATCTAATATTCCAAAATATTAATTAATCAAATTAATCATGCTTAATTATCCAACTCATGTCCAACACAAATTGAAGCAAAATCAATCTATTACATGCTTTACACTCCACGGCAATAGGGTACAAAATAATACTTAATTTGATTTCAATCCAATTAAATCAACATACAAGATTTATTTCATGCTTTAAACTAATCCAATAGTCTAAAATCAAAAAATTACCATGAGTATATAAGGGTTCATTTTCGGCCAAGCTCAAGAAATTGGGAAAAATTAATCTAATCAATTTTCTCAATTCTTATGATGCACAAATCCAATTAATCATCATCAAAGCACAACCAAGCAACCAATTTTGAAAAAATCATACTCCAAGCACAAAATCCCCAAATAAAGTATATGAACCCTAAAAATAAATAATGCTTAGATATGGCTATGATACCATTGTTAGTAAGTCCTAAACATGCCAAGGATCTCTAAGTCATGATATTGTGTGAATAATCAAAAATAAGTTTGCGGAATAAGCTTACATTGATCGGTTTGGATTTCAAAAATCTTTGAATGTAGATGAAGCTCCAAGCTTTGTTGATGGTTTCTAACCCAGGGTGAGTTTTTCCTATCACCTCACAAGACTCCTTAAGTGCTAGCTTGCTTGATTTTTGAAGCAAAATCAAAGAGAGGAAGAAGGCATGCTCACGACATTGGAGGGGAGAAGAGAAAGTGTTTGGTTTTTGATATTTTGTTTCTAAAATAATTATCAAAAAATGCCTTGCATAAAGTCGTTTATCTTTTCCAAAAAGAAAAAGCAAAGTCAAAGTGTGTTGGAGGGAAAATGGCATTAAATGCCCTCAACCACTTTCATCACTCATGTAGACATTTGATGAAAGTTGGTGGGCCCCACCTCTTAAATTCAAAATTCAAGTGGCTTGCTCAACACACTTCGGGCTCGGGTTCGTTTAATCCGATTAAACGATTTTTCCATCGCGACGTAATTAAATTCAATTTAATTAAATAATAATGCATAGCAAAATTATTACGAAAGTCGCTTGCGAATTAATTCCAAATTAATTCATTCGCCCGAATTAAAATCCAATTTTAATTCCGCTTTAAAATCCGATTTCAATTAATATATCCAATATATTATTTAATCGATTAATTCCAAATTAATCGCGTTCTATCTTCTATTAGAATTTTATCCCATCTAAATTCTTGCCGCAATTAATCGCATATTAATTTTCTCTCTCTTATAATTAATCCTAGATTAATTCTGTTCGAGTCAAATGTCATCGGTGAATCTTTGGGAAGCGACCCAAGAGATCCCTGAATATGTTGGCAGTAATTCCGATTGTCGGACTATCCGACACGTGCATACCGCGTACGGCGTTCTCACCGATTTACAAGACATGGTTGGCTTCTAGCAAAGCACCGTGCCTACCCAATTCTCCAGAAATATTCAACGAAGAATATATAATTTATATCAGGTATAATATACTATGTATTGCGTATTACGATCCAGTATCAGATGTCACATGCTATTGTGTCTGCCCCGTACGAAGCATATATCGGATCACTAGCAACTAGTCTCTTTAATCAGATAATCATAACCTAGTCATATTATCCCGATAGCTGCAACATATTAGAGTACTAGTTCTGTATCCTTGCGTGATTATATTCTCCATATGACTGAAGTGATACTTCCATTTTGACATCACACCCAATACACTACGATTCTCAATAAACCCAGAAGAGGCATACACAGAACCTGTTAAAGTCCCGGACGACCAAAACCAAAGCGTACTGATTGTCGCAAGTATTAGCGATGCAAGTCTCAGGTCAAGACCACATACACCTACCATGATGCGGATTCCCATAGACACATAATCATACTACCAATGGGATTCCGAGGGGTCTATCCAGAGCGAAACTGTTCCCGGTCCAACGGCTAACAGAACCTCCAATCACACTTGCAAAAGTATCATATACTTAAATATAAGCACAAATGTAATACTAGTCTATTCCGCATTATCGATGTTCAGTCTCGATAATACTACGACTATGGATATTTAATGATTAAACCGTTCGTGGATTAATACTTTCTCATATCTTATTAATACGGAACTAATCATAATGACTTTTATCATTTATATATATTCAAGTAATCCAATTACAAAATGATAAAATATCAATTTCCTTTGTCACATAGTTAATTTGTACAAAACCACAATGTCTTTTACAAATAGTGATCCTATGGGTCATAATTATCCAACAAAAATGACATCGACATTAAAATAGTCATGAAGTAATACTGGACATTGGGTGGTCCAACATTGAGATAATATTACTATTATAAACTATTCTTAATGTAAATATTCTTAGTCATTGGTTTTGGAATACAGTCGAATTTTTATAACCTAGAAGATTAGCACAAGTCATATATTGGAATTGGATTTCCAATGGTTTAACCCGATGTACTATGAGCTTTGGAAGCTCGTATAGATATATGGGTATTCGTTGAAGCGAATACTGAATGACTCACATATGATTTATAATAGTTGGAAGTACACACCACCGTCAATAGGAATCTCCTCGAGTCGAGTAGCATATGTGATCATTTGACTATAGGATATCATTGATTTTGTGTTTAATCCTCCACACATAGATGCCATATATGTTAGAGATCTTCAATGGTCTGACCGCTAGATGTTCGTTGGGTGTGAACCAATGCATTCATTAATCAAATGTGTATCAAAATAAGATCCGTTGGCTCATATGTGTACCATAAGTGGTTTAGGTATTCATGTGAGTAAGTCATGATTCTTAAGACTTTGGCCAAAGCCGATCTCTTAGGGTGGATCGCATATATCAGAAATGATTTTCTGATTAGTTGTAAAGAATCGTTGACATGTCGACATGAGATGTGCGCCTCAGAAATTTGACGGTGTAATCTATGTTTCCTAAGCACAACTCGGATAGCCTACGACGAAGGAATTGTCAAACATATGTGATGACCTCACCTCGACTTGTATAGTTCAGAAAGGTCGTTCGTGTTCTTCATGAATTCAGAGGTGGCCGAATTGCGTACATATTAGCTAGGCTTATATGACGAATGTGTATGGACTTAGAGAGTCTCACAATATGAAGTGGACTCGTTGAACACTTAGGTAGCCGATAATTTTTGATAATAAATAATATTCAATATTATAATTATCAACTAAAATAATTAAGTGTTATTGGATAACATTGATTATTTACTTTGACCCAATTGGATTAATTGGATTAATCCAAAATCACACAAGGGCTTTGTTGTAATTTCAATAATATCTCTACCATTAGAGGATATTTTGGTAATTATAAATATGTAATAATATGTGTATTTGGCTTGGTTTAATTGGATTAAATCAATGTGGTAGACATGTAACTAATCCATTAATTAAACTTTGTCTTGATTTAATTAGATTAAATCAAAGTGGTAGACAAATGTGATTAGTCACACCTAATTATACATATTTGGACAAATTAGATTAAGCCCACATAAAAGTTGATTAGAACTTTTTTTAATTAAAAATTGCATAAATTTTTCTATAAATAGCAAACTTGAGTAAGATTTTAATCAAGTTTGAGAAAGCTAAAAATAAGAAAGGGTTATAGAAATTAGTCTAAGTTAGAGAAGTGTTTCAAGAAACTTTGGAAGATCTCTACAACATTTCAATTAGCAGAAATCAAGATTGGATCTTGGAGTGAAACTTGCTAGCATTAGAATCAAGATTGGATCTTGGATTCAAGTTTGCTAACTTTGGAAGTTCTCCACAATATTTCAACAATGAGAAGTAAATTGGATCTTTGAATCAACCTTGTTAGGTAAGTTTGATATTCTCTTAAGTTATGTTTTTCATTAGTGAGTTATCATTAGTGAAACATATAATGATGAATTATGTATTGGATGCATGATAACATAGCTTGAAGTTGAAATTAGACTAATAAATTGTGTATGGATGTTTTGGAAGTATAAACACAATATGCTTATAATTGAGTCAAAATATTTATGTTAGACATAATCATAAAATTAGAATTTGGAATTCTAGATAATAGCTTGGAGCTATGGCTACCATTCTAGAATTACTTGACCATATTTGGTGACATAGAATTGTTCATGAGTCATTTCATTGTGGGATTCTATTTTGATTCAAAGAAATGAATATATATATTTAGAATATATATATATATATATGTGTGTGTGTGTGTGTGTGTGTGTGTGTGTGTAACATGTGTTATAGTTGTTTTTGAAATTAAAATTATTTTGGGTGTTTTTAAAAGTGTTTAAGGTTTTAAGAAATTAAAAAAATTACAAAACAACTTCAGCGTTTAGCAGCACGCGTGTTGCATTACAGCACAGCAGCTGCGCATGCTGACTGCTCAAGTAGCGTGCTCGGCCCGGGCGACGCATGTTTTTTCCGATTTTCTCCTCTTTTTATTTTTTCGCACTCCGGTTTTTCCTTAAAAACTCGTAATGGAATATTGTATTTCATTAAAATATTTAAAAATACACTCATGCTAGATATCCACAGGTTAGACCCACTTCTGCTGCGCAGGACACCGATCTGACCTTAGGGGTTCCACATCCGCCCCAACAATCTCATGTCATTTACTGATCATTGCGGCCAAAATTTTCCTCAACCACCCTTAATATGGCCAATCATATCAATATATTTCTCTGCAACTGCATCGGCCTATGACAACCTCTAACGACATACGATGGCTCTGTTCTTCCTTTATTCCGCCACTACACTGGCCTATGAAACCTGGCGAAGGCTTTTTCCAATGAAAAATATTTCATTTTACACCGTCATCGTTAGTCTTCTAGAAGCACACATTCATACTTAGGGCATACGTCGCACGACCTTAGTATTGGTCGGCCTGAGATCTTATCTTCATTATTCGGGTCGACACACCGAGTGAGGTGATACTAATCAAAACTTCCTCTCTCTCTTTCAAAACAGATCGGGTCGTCAGACAATGTCCTCATCGGGTTGGTCCCTAAACATTCTCATAAAACCCAAAATCAACACTCTTAAAGTGGTCGGGACGGTATCCCAACTTACTTTATCCTTCACGATGCTCCTGTTTTCGGGAGAACTACTATGTACCATTATATCGGGTCTCTTTGTAAAAACCTCATCTCCTTTCGGACTGTTGGGCATTTTTCATCAATTTTTAGCTAAATACAATCTCGATTCTACCCCTTCTTGATATTTAAACCTTCCTCGAAGTAAAATCCACCACCAACAGTTAACACTAGCTAAAATTTGATGAACAAAAGATTAATGAGTCCGATTTACCATTCTCATTTCGATTATATCACATTTCGATTACTAAACGCATCATGATTCATGAATGTGGTTAAAATTTAAGTTTTGTGATTTGCACTGGTGGTTAATTCCTTCGTATGGTTATAAAAGTGGTTATTTTTGTAATAATACTTTCCTTTTAAAGAAAATGAAAGAGGATAAACATGTAAAACATTCAATGGCTACGCTGGCTCTGTAACTCTTCCGGTCGATCTTTCTCCATTCTTCGAGTAATCGCCTCTCGGTTCAACGCTGCACCTATTATACAAGTCCCCCAATTCCGGTAAGTTTCATTTTTTGTTCAATTATATCGTATATCATGCTTTATGGGTTTAACAGAAATGTAGTAGCATTTGAATTTGCAGTATGATATTTATCAAATTGAATTTTATTTTTATTTTTGCTTCGAGTCAGTGGATTATTATTATTATTATTTTAATTTTGTTTGGGTTCTGTTTGTGTATATTGTGGAACCAAGAACACAAATGAATCGTAAAATGGTTTAGAACTCATCTATGAATGAGTTTTTTTTGGGGGGGGGGGGGGGGGGTCTTGATATAGAGAGTGGTTGCCTATAATCTGAATTAGGAGTATATTAGTTCTTATGATGTGTTTCTTGTTACTATGAAATGAAAAGCTCTCGATTGAGACCAATTGTTCAGTTGTTTAAAAACCCATCATTTTTCCGATTTGATGACTGTTTCTATCTAATTGGTTTCTATATACAGCAATTGCAATGATGGGTCATCTAAATTCATGTTTCAAAGATAACCAACATTTTTAATTCGATATACTGCCTTCAAATTTATGCTATATTTCAATTTGTAGGTGTCTGGGTGTTAAGAGAAAAGGTAGATAGCCTTTTCATTTCTAAATTTGCATTCCTAATTTACATTTTTAAGCAGCTTCTGTGCAGAAATGTGTTTGATAACATGCCTCTCATGCCGTCAGTGAATCCTATTTTCGCTTGTTTTGAAAATAAAGTTTCTAATGCGATCTTATGCAAGTAGTATTTTTAATGACTTGAAATAAGGTTCCATTAATGACTTGAAATAAGGTTCCGGTGTTTTTTAAGTTTTGATGGTAGATTAAATTTTAGTGCTTGTATTTAAGCTCGCAAAGACATATGAATTCCTTCTGCAGGCAATGTTGAGGCATTCTTGCTGTCTGAGCTTGTTTTAAATAGAATTGGTAAGATTCTAGTTTATCTGAAACAGCTAGCATTCACACAAATTTTGTGAGAATAAACTTTTGGTGATGCAGTAGAAATCCAATTGTGTATTTTTCTCTGTTCGTCAACTGATCTAAATCTGTTTCAGAGGATTGCTTTTGTTTTTGAGGGTGGCCAGGTAGCATGGGAAACAAGCCTGCAGTGACTGTAAAGCAAGAAAAGGAAGAAATCTTCTTGAAAATTGTACCTCCCCTGGACCGTGCTTATGTCCGGTGGCTTGTTCGGGATCTTGAGATGATTCGTGGATTTACTCCAATAAGCCCACATCCGGTAAAACCGCCAGAGCATTATATTGAATACATGCGCTTGTATGGAAGGTTGGATGTGGACTTGGACGATCCTGATCTTGCCCACTTGTTCAAGTAGATCATCTTGACATTTACATTTTAAGGGAGAAGGAAAGGGAGTGGTGGGAGATTTGATTGTTGTAAATGCAATAAGTTACATTGTAGATCTCACATTAGTCTTTTGTTATCTGAAAACTAGAAAGTTCTTCTGATTGTTCTCGAAGTGTATTCAATGGATGAATTTCATTTGATTTAATTTTTTTCTGGAATTATTGAACCGCAGACCCCCAATGGAGAGACGCAGTTTTTGCATTTCAATGTGTTCTTTTATGTATGTAATATGCCACTCTGGAGATGCAAACCCTCATATTGCATCAATGTAGTATGTTCAGAGTTCTTGCAATAATACAATATCAAAGATTCAAAGGCAAACCCGAATGGAACTTGGGCAAGGCTAGTTCCGAGATTTGGGTGGTCTTAGGTGAGTTCTTGAAAATGGGGGCTTAAGTTAGGTTAAAGTTGTAAATTAATAATAGTATTTGAAAGAATTCAAGGCCTCTAGGCCACAAAATTTCCTCAAAAAGTATTCTCATAAATGCGGCCTTAGGCCATAGCCTAGGTTGCCTATCCCTCACAACCAACTCGAACCTAAGACAAATCTATGTGAGATCCAAGATCTTAAATGATTGAAATTGTGACTGAAGATGGTGAAATTATGATCTAAAGTGAAATAGAAAGAAAATCATGGGTTTTATCTGTTGTAATTAGGCCTCATATGTGAATCCGAGTACTAGCTGCAATATGAGCTATGCTTTCTCGTGTCCAGTGAATGATTGGTCCTGTAAATATCAACGAACCCTTCTTGATTAGTCTTTCTCTCTCTCCTGAACTCTCAATGATTTGCAATAAAGATTTATGCTTGTAATTAATGATTTTTTTTCCAACCGAATCTTTTTCCTATGGGATTTATGATATTTATATGGTGCGCGGTGTTGAGGTGTCACCCCTCGGTTGACACTTGTACATTGCATGATGAGCACATAACATATGACATGCTCAAAAACGAGACTTAATTTGTTACCACTTGTAATTATGCATGTTAAATTATATTTTTGTGTCAAAATAGGTGGGTTGTCATTAAAGTCAAATATTCCATGAGGAATTTAATATTGATATGCAGATCAGAGATTTTAGTGGAACTGAAGTAGTCATTTGGATTCTGGAATGACATTCTTTCCATGATGGCTACACCCCGGAGGATTGTCCTCTCCACTTCAGAATCATTTCCCACCACTGAGGGATATGAGGTGTCCCTCCGGAATGGATTGACTCAAGGTGCATAGACACCATAAGGCATTCCAAATTCTCATGTCCAGTAGCACAGTTGTGCTGTGAAAGGTGTCGCTCCCTAATTGGACCAATTTCTTATTACGTCATGCCTACTTGCAGTATCTTGTAGAGGAAGCTTCATTCGTATCGTTGACACATGTCTTCCATGGTAGTGCCAAATTTGCACACCTACATTCAGTCCTCCATCAGACCGTTTATTTGAGATAAGCAGTGCTTAGTGTTATGGTTGGTGCTCTGAGCGCCAATTTTATTATGTATTTCCCTGTAAATACTAATGTAACATTTTTATTATGAATAAAATAAACAGTTTCTTTTATATAACATCCTCTTTTATATGGTAAAGACGTAACAGACCTTAGAATGATTAGTTATGATACTGTTGCAAAAGCGTCGCAACTGACATTGAGTTGTATCATGACATTTTCATTATTAAACAGTTCCTGGTCAAGATTTACACTACTTGATCAGTAAAGTAAAACTGTTGAGACTGGTACATGTCGTATATCGGAATCTTGGATTCTGATGGTTTCTCAATGAACAATGAGGCTTGGAGACTCGTATAGACGTGTAGGTGTTTATAGCGGATAAACACTGAACGACTCACCGAAGATTCTTAATGAATGGTATACCAACGTCAATAAGAATCTTCTCGAGTTGAGTGAGCATAATGATTCTTTGACTTGAGATACCACTGTGGATATATGAGTTATCCTCCACACTTATATGGCAGTCACGTCACCAATCTATTTAGATCAGACCTCCGCTTGTTCGTTGGGTGTGGACTGATGCTCAGGATATCCCTTGTGTATCAAAAAAGATCTGTCAGTTCTCTGTACAGATCATATGTATTCAATATAGAATTAGCAATCTATTAAATCCATGGGCCCGTGGTACACAATAGAAATCAGTTCTAAGTATTTTTTAAGGGATTGCTAATAGAAACGTCGACGTGATTATATCTATAGAGTTTTGACGTTTATATCTATATCTCTGGAATAATCCGGATACCTGTGACGGAGGAATTATATGTATGCTATGACCTCGACCCGTATGGTTCAGAGAGTTTATCTGTGTTCGTCATAA
Source organism: Zanthoxylum bungeanum (assembly GCA_019454045.1). NCBI lineage: Eukaryota > Viridiplantae > Streptophyta > Magnoliopsida > Sapindales > Rutaceae > Zanthoxylum > Zanthoxylum bungeanum. The sequence goes on along the minus strand of SKCR01037833.1, from coordinate 13,128 downwards.
TTTACAGGTGGGTAGATTATGGACATGAAATTTGATTTCGTGACGGATATGTCTGAATCTAGAGATCTCACTAATGAGATATACTCGTAGAGCACTATGACAACTTTTATGAATAATACTGATTATTTGTAAGTCGTTTAACAGTTAAACGAAAAATACATGCGAAATGGACCTAATGGTCATTTCTTAATTAATGTATATTTGTATTTAATATTTGATATTATTAAATACACATTAATTAAATGTTAAATTGTGATATTTGACATACATCATTAATATATATGTATTTGAGTATTTAAAGTAAATATTATACATATATTTAAAATATTTATATTTAAATATTTATTTAATTATTTAATTGTTAAATAATTAAAGTAATGAAAATATAAATATCTTTATCATTATTAATGATTAGGAAATGACATGTTTTAATTGGTAACACTTGTAAATGTGATGGTGATCATTTTGAACAAGTAGCATTGACTAATCAAATTGAAACAAAAATTAAAATTTTTATTTTTATTTTTTTATTGATATTTTCGGCCAAAGGGGAAATGTTTAACAAAAGTGTTTTGTTTTCATTTTTCAAAGACATACAAGTTATGAAAATAATTACAAAGTGAGTTGAGAGAAAAGTTTAAGGGAAAGAAAGAAAACAAAGCAAAAACTTGGTATTTTGTAAGTATTTTTCTACATCCTCCAACATGGAAATTATTTCTATTATTCCTAGCTTCAATTTGTGTTGCTAAGATTATGTCTCTACTCTTTTAGTTTGTAATTAAATGTGTTGGAAACTTGTTTGAATGTGTTTTGCATGTATGAGTGATTAAGCTTATTTGATTAATTAGTCATCAAAGTTGTCATTCTAGAGTTTTAATCCAACTCAATTATAACATAGAATTGTTCTCAAGTTATTTAAGTGGTGAGACTTGTTGGTGAATTAAAGAATTGGATTAAAGTATTGAATTTGTTTAATTTCTCAATTTGTAGAAATTGTAAAATTAGGGTTCATAACCTTTACCAAATTTGGGGATTTTCATATATGTGATGTAATTTGATGTATATATGATGTATGCTAAATTTGGGATTGATTGGATTCGATCTTGACATGTTTTGAACTGAAAATGACCAAATTGCAAATCCTGGAAATTATTGGGGTTGTTCGGTAATTTCAGAAAAATTGGGGATTTGGGTTGCAATTTGTATTTTCATGTATTAGACATGTATAAATCATTTTAGGATTGATTTGGAATCAATTAAATATGTATTTGACAATTTAAGGACCAAAATGATCAAATTGTAAAGTTTATGGGTAAATCGGTAATTAAAGGAACTTTGATTTCTTGGGTTAAAATTTCAGATTTTAAGTATTTGATAATTAAATAAATAAGTTTTAATTGATCCTAGAAAAATTTTGAAATTGGCAAACTTTGATTTTTCGAGTTCCGCTGCGCTAACCCTGTAATTCCCTTTAAAAACCCTACAAAATGGTATCAGAGCGAGTCTGATTCTGGACACCCGATATGATTATGCCTTTAAAATTCAATGTTTAATCTAGTCTTTACTTTATGCATGCATGTGTTTATTTAATTTGATTAAATAAACTAAAAGCATCTTTGCGGGAAAATCTTTATTTAAAAATAAGGTTTTTATTTAATATGTATTTGATGCATATTACTTGGTCCGTCTTGTCAATATCGCTTATCGATAAATTTTCTGCGACTATATCCGAAAACGTGCCAAAGCTGTGAGGATATGGCCGGTAGAAATTTATCTGTACCGGATATATTTGATATTAGGTGAATTCAAGCGAAAATGGAATCCTGAATGTGCCAAAGCTATCAGGGTTACGCAAGTATCTTGAATTTATCATTGACAAGTTTAACCTTGGTTCGCCTCCTTGTGAACGTGACAAAGCTGTCACAACGAGAAACGACCAGGACTGAAAACCCAGGAGTCATTGGTGAGTGATCGACAATAAGTTGTCTACCTAATGAATATATGTAGGCGAGAACGTGCGAAAGCTATGAGCTGAAATATATTCACGTGGTCCACCTTTTACTATTATGTTATGATTTGATTATCGCATGTTTTGTATTCTGTTTAGAGATTACAGTATTGCATGAAATAGTAGGATAGACATTTTTAGATTACAAATCCATGATCTATTTAATGCTTATAATATAATATGAAACTATTTTTCTGCTAACAGTTGATTCGTTGTCTATTTGATAAATTTGCAATGGTGGCACCTTCGACCAATCCTTTTTCTCGTATGCTTGATACGAATAAGCTAAAAGGCACTGAGAACTTTGCGAATTGGATATGGATTTGAGGATTGTCCTCAATTCCGAAAAGTTGAGATACATTTTGGAAGGTCTATTACCGCTTGCTATATCTCTGGATTCATCGCCTGAAGAGATGAAGACTTTCCGTAAATGGAAAGATGATAATTTAAGAGTTAAATCATTCATTCTCAGTTCTCTTTCTTCTGAACTGAAGATGTAATACTTTGAGATGCACGATGCATATAGCATGATGACACAACTTAGTGAATTATTCATGAACCAATAACATGTCATGGTTCATAGAGTTGCAATGAAATTATTCCATTCTAAACTTGATGAGGGGCAGGCTGTGAACCCGCATGTGCTTCATTTGATCAATTTGATCGTGCAATTGAGGCGCAATGACTTCCCTCTCAATGATACTCTAGGACATAGTGTCATTCTCGGTTCGCTCCCAGCGTCATATCGTCAGTTCATAATGTACTTCAACATGAATGAGATTCACTACTCTTACCGTGAGTTGCATATGATGCTTCTCACAGCGGGGGAAGATTTAAAGAATGGAGTTATGACTCGCCTTCCGAAACCCACTTCACTTTCCGTTTCTTCCCAATCCAAGTCGAAGAGGAAGAAGACTAAAGGAAATAAGAAGAAAGGTTTCAATATTCCTCTGCGGGCTAAGGTAGCGAAGCCCAAGAGAGCTTCTGAAGATAAGTGCCATCACTGTCAGAAATTCGGGCATTGGAAAAGAAACTGTCCCAACTACCTCGCACAGATATGGAGGGAAAAAGCATCGACATCAGGTACTTTTATTTTTCCTATTATTGATATCTCATTGGTTTGTGAAGTTATGATATCTAATTGGATTTTAGATTCTGTTTATCCTATTTACATTTGTAATATGTTGCAGGTGTTGACGGAAAGTAGACGGCTGAAATCTGGGGAGATCCAGTTGTGATTCGGGAGTGGCGACTCTCTGGATGCGGTTGCAGTGGGCATATGCGAGATTCCATTACCCAGTGGGAGACTTTTGTTAAATGAATGCTTTTTTGTGCCAGGATGTGTAGCTAATATTATGTCTATTTTGTATTAGATACTGAATGATATAATATAAATATTAAGAATCGTTCTTTGTATTTATATGATAGAAATAATATTCAGATCCTATATTGTCCAAACGAGCATGGTCATTACATACTGCGCACCTCACAAGATATCTTTAATACTAGAATTAATAAACGTAAACAATCTGATATAAATAATACTGGACTATGGCACATGAGGTTGTGTCATATAGGCGTGAAACGCCTAACCCAGTTGGTTAAGAATGGTTTGATACATGATCTCACCATTGAACCTTATCTAACTTGCGAATCTTGAATTCGGGGTAAAATGACCAAAACCCTATTTTCGGGTGTTGGACACCGAGCCACTGACATATTGGAACTCGTACATTCTGATGTATGTGGTCTCATGAGTCGGACTGCACACAATGGTTTTTTATACTTCATCACCTTTACCGATGACCTATCACAGTACGGTTATGTTTATTTGATGAAACATAAATCATAAACATTTGAAAAGTTCAAAGAATTCCGAAATGAAGTTGAAAAATAGACTGGTCAATATATTAAATACCTTCGATCTGATCGAGACGGTGAATATATGAGTGGAGAGTTCACTGATTATTTAAAGGAGAATGAGATTCTCGCTCAATATACTCCTCCGGGCACTCCGCAGCACAATGGAGTGTCAGAGAGGCGAAATCAGACTTTATTGGATATGATCACATCGATGTTGAGTTATACAGATTTGCCCTATTACTTATGGGGTTATGCTCTTTTAACTGCAGCACATCTTTTGAATAAGATTCCTTCCAAATTTGTTCCTACGACTCCGTATGAGATATGGACTGGTAGGAAACTGAATCTTAGTTATGTTAAGATTTGGGGGTGTCATGCATACGTCAGGATGCCTCAGCAGAATAAGCTTTTACCTCGAGGGTAGAAGTTTAGGTTTGTTGGATATCCTTCAAATATGAAAGGATATTTGTTCTATGATACCGAGCATCGAAATGTGTTCGTAGCTCGCTTCGTAAAATTTCTAGAGATAGAACATTTGTCTGAAGGTGGTGATCATAGACAAGTTGAACTTGATGAAGTACAACATGGAACCAACGAACTAACGGAGGAATCTGAAGTTCAAGATGATGAAGAACCTTCAACACACACACTTCGTAGGTCACAAATGGTATCTAGACATCCTGAACGCTTGTATTTGATACAAGAAAAGAGTCTTGATGTTCACTTAGTTGAAGAGACTGACCCTTTTACCTATAGAGAATCGATGTTGGACATCGACTCCGTGAAGTGGCAAGACGCCATGAAATACGAGATGGACTCAATGTATGAGAATCAAGTTTGGAACTTGGTTTCGCTTCTCGAATGAGTTGTTCCTATCGGTTGTAAATGGATTTACAAAAGAAAGCGTGGGCCCGATGGAAAGGTTGAAACCCCTAAGGCCCGACTGGTAGCTAAAGGTTACTCGTAGCGACCTGGTGTCGACTACAATGAAACTTTTTCGCCAGTATCAATGCTAAAGTCTATAAGAATTTTGCTGTCAATTGCCGTTTATCATGATTACGAGATTTGGCAAATGAATGTCAAAACGATTTTTCTAAATGGGTTTCTTGATGGAGAAATTTATATGGAACAGCCGGAGGGTTTTGCATCCAGCAAGAACTCGGGCATGGTATGCAAGCTGAAGAAGTCCATTTATGGACTTAAACAGACTTCACGAAGTTGGAATCTTTGATTCGACGAGATAATCAAATTGTCTGATTTTCTCAAGAATTCGGAAGAATCATGTGTGTATAAGATGACCAGTGGGAGTATGGTGGTATTTTTAATTCTCTATGTTGACGACATCCTTATCATTAGGGATGATATCGGGATGATGCAAGGCATCAAAGCTCACCTCTGTAACAATTTCTCCATGAAGGATCTGGGTGAAGCTTCTTATGTCTTAGGCATAAAACTCTATAGAGATATAGAAAGAAAGCTTATTGGATTATCCCAATCAACGTACATAGATAAGATCTTAGAACGGTATAACTTTGGTAACTGTAAGACAACAAACATACTTTTCAGACATGACTTACATCTTTCGAAGAAGATGTGTCCACAAACAGAAGATGAGAAGATTAGAATGTCTAATCAGCCTTATGCTTCATGTTTGGGCAGCATCATGTATGCCATGTTATGTACTAGGCCTGATATCAACTTCACAGTTAGTGTGACCAGCAGATATCAGTCCAATCCATGAAAAGACAATTGGATGACCATTAAACATATCCTCAAGTATCTTAAAAGTACTAAGGATAAATTTATTATCTATGGAGAAAACGAACTGCAAGTTAATGGGTCTACGGATTTTGATTTCCAATCGGATCTTGATGATATAAAGTCTATATCAGGATTCATGTTAACCCTTAACGGAGGTGCAGTTTGTTGGAAGAGTTCCAAACATGGGTCGACAGCTGATTCCACCCCAGAGGTGGAATATATTGCAATTTCTGAAGCTTTAAATGAAGTTCTTTATATTAGGAACTTTATCACAGAATTGGGAATAGTCCCAAGTACTGAGAATTCAATTACGTTATATTGTGATAATACTATAGCCATTGCGCAAGCAAAAGAATCAAAGACGCATAAGAAGTCGAAGCATGTGGAACGAAAGTACCACATCATTCGAGAGATTGTGTCGCGAGGGGATATTGTCATGTGCAAGGTACCGAGTGAAGATAATGTAGCAGACCCGCTGACCAAGGCTGTACCTCCGAAGTTATTTGATAAACATATGAAGTCGATGGGTATTAGATACAATCGATATTAGGACTAGAGCAAAAGAGAGATTTTGTTAGGGTTGGTGCTCTGAGCGCCAATTTTATTATGTATTTCCCTGTAAATACTAATGTAACATTTTTATTATGAATAAAATAAATAGTTTCTTTTATATAACATCCTCTTTTATATGGTAAAGACGTAACAGACCTTAGAATGATTAGTTATGATACTGTTGCAAAAGCGTCACAACTGACATTGAGTTGTATCATGACGTTGTCATTCTTAAACAGTTCCTGGTCAAGGTTTACACTACTTGGTCAGTAAAGTAAGCTCGTTGAGACTGGTACATGTCGTATATCGGAATCTTGGATTCCGATGGTTTCTCAATGAACCATGAGTCTTGGAGACTCGTATAGACTTGTAGGTGTTTATAGCGAATAAACACTAAACGGCTCACCGAATATTCTTAATGGATGGTACACCGACGTCAATAAGAATCTTCTCGGGTTCAGTGAGCATAATGATTTTTTGACTTGAGATACCACTGTGGATATATGAGTTATCCTCCACACTTAGATGGCAGTCACGTCACCAATCTATTTAGATCAGACCTTCGCATGTTCGTTGGGTGTGGACTGATGCTCAGGATATCCTGTGTGTATCAAGAAAGGATCTGTCAGTTATGTGTACAGAGCATATGTATTCAATATGGAATTAGCAATCTGTTAAATCCATAAGCCTATGGTACATTGTAGAAATAAGTTCTAAGTGTTTTTTAAGGGATTGCTAATAGAAACGTCGACGTGATTATATCTATAGAAATTTGATGTTTATATCTATATCTCTGGAATAATATGGATACATGTGACAGAGGGATTATACATATGCTATGACCTCGATCCATATGGTTCAGAGAGTTTATATGTGTTCGTCTTAATTTGCAGGTGGGTAGATTATGGACACGAAATTTGATTTCATGATGGATATGCCTGAATCTAGAGAGTCTCACTAATGAGATATACTCGTAGAGCACTATGGCAGCTTTTATGAATAATACTGATTATTTGTAAGTCATTTAATGGTTAAACGAAAAATACATGTGAAATGGACCTAATAATCATTTTCTAATTAATGTGTATTTGTATTTAATATTCAACATTATTAAATACACATTAATTAAATTTTAAATTGTGATATTTGACATATATCATTAATATATATGTATTTGAGTATTTAAAGTAAATATTATACATATATTTAAATATTTATTTAATTATTTAATTATTTAATTGTTAAATAATTAAATTAATGAAAATATAAATATCTTTATCATTATTAATGATTAGGAAATGACATGTTTTAATTGGTAACACTTGTAAAGGTGATGGTGATCATTTTGAACAAGTAACCTTGACTAATCAAATTGAAACAAAAATTAAATTTTTTATTTTTATTTTTTGTTGATATTTTCGGCCAAAGGGGAAATATTTAACAAAAGTGTTTTGTTTTCATTTTTCAAAGACATACAAGTTATCAAAATAATTACAAAGTGAGTTGAGAGAAAAGTTGTAGGAAAAGAAAGAAAACAAAACAAAAACTTGGTATTTTGTAAGTATTTTTCTACATCCTCCAACATGGAAATTGTTTCTATTATTCCTAACTTCAATTTGTGTTGCTAAGATTATGTCTCTACTCTTTTAGTTTGTAATTAATTGTGTTGGACACTTGTTTGAATGTGTTTTGCATGTATGTTTATTATTTAAGCTTAATTGGAGTGATTAAGCTTATTTGATTAATTAGTAATCAAAGTTGCCATTCTAGAGTTTTAATCCCACTCAATTATGACCTAGAATTGTTCTCAAGTTATTTCAATTGGTGAGACTTGTTTGGTGAATTAAAGAATTGGATTAAAATATTGAATTTGTTTAATTTGTCAATTTGTGGAAATTATAAAATTAGGGTTCATAACCTTTACCAATTTGGGGATTTTCATATATGTGATGTAATTTGATGTATATATGATGTATGTTAAATTTGGGATTGATTGGATTTGATCTTGACACGATTTTAACTAAAAATAACCAAATTGCAAATCTTGGAAATTATTGGGGTTGTTCGGCAATTTTAGAAAAATTAGGGATTTGTGTTGTAATTTATATTTTAATGTATTAGACATGTATAAATCATTTTCGGATTGATTTGGAATCAATTAAATATGTACTTGACAATTTAAGGACTAAAATGATCAAATTGTAAAGTTTAGGGGTAAATCGATAATTAAAGGAAATTTGATTTCTTGGGTTAAAATTTCAGATTTTAAGTATTGGGTAATTAAATAAATAAGTTTATTTAATTGATCCAAGAAAAATTTTGAAATCGGAAAATTCTGATTTTTTGCGTTCTGATGCGCTAACCCTGTAATTCCCTTTAAAAAACCCTACACTTATGATGGTGACACGTGTCGAGGCGCTCCGCATGTTGTGCCTCCCGCTGTTTGGATTTTATGTCTCTTTAATGCGATAGATGTCTATGTTGGGGTTGGTGCTCAGAGCGCCAATCCGAATCGTATTTATGTTCGATTCATGAGTACGAACAATCATTTTTTCCATAATGTTACTTACTTAGTGGTTGCACCTATTCTTTTTATATACGTATTCGATCTAATTACGATTATATTGAAACTAAATCTGATTTAGTGATATATATATATTAGACAAAGACCCGATGATATATAATGTAGTGCGCAGTTACAAAGTAGTTTGTAATTGACATTGAGAAGTGTCACTACTAGAAATATATTATCAAATAAAGTTTCTGGTCAAGATTTACTAACACGGGTCGATTAGTTAAATCTGTTGAGACCAGTAGATGTCGTATATCGAGACTTGGTCCGATGGTTTATCCCAATGAACCATGAGTCTTGGGAGACTCGTATAGACATGTAAGTGTTTATAGTGGATAAACACTGAACGACTCACCGAAGATTCTTAATGGATGGTACACCAACATCAATAAGAATCTTCACGGGTTGAGTAACATATTGGTCCTTCGACTTGAGATACCACTATGAATGTATGAGACATCCTCCACACTTAGATGGCAGTCACGTCACCGATCTATTTAGATCTGACATCTGCATGTTCGTTGGGTGTGGATCGATCCTCAGGAAATCATGTGTATGTCAAGATAGGATTCGTCAGTTCTGTGTACATAACATATGTAGTCCATATGTGATTAGCAATCTGTTAAATCCATGGTCGTGGTATACTTCGGAAGTAAGTTCCGAGTGTTATTTAGAGATTGCTAATAGATACTTCAACATGATTATACCTATAGAGATTTGACGTTTATATCTATATCTCTGGGATAATCTGGATACCTGTGACGGATGGATTATACGTATGCAATGACCTCGACCTGTATGATTCAACTAGTTTATCTGTGGTCGTCATAATTTACGGGTGGGTAGATTATGGACACGAAATTGGATTTCGTGACGGATATGCCTGAATCTAGAGAGTCTCACTAATGAAATATACTATTAGAGCACTATGGCAATTTTTGTAAATAACGATGATTATTTATAAATCGTTTAACGGTTAAACGAAAGATAAATGCATTAGGGGTCGAACCGTCATTTCATAATTAATGTGTATTTGTGTTTAATATTTGATATTATAAAATACACATTAATTAATTGTCAAATTATGATATTTGACATATATCATTAATATATGTATTTGAGATATTTAAAGTAAATATAATACATATATTTAAGATATTTATATTTAATTAATTATTTAATTATTTAATTGTTAAATGATTAAAGTAATTAAAATATAAATATCTTGCCAAATGATAATGATAGGAAATGATTATTAAGTGTATATTGTTGACTTTCACTTTAAGGAAAATGTTAACAAATTGATTTTGTCTTCTTTTAAATTTGATTTGAAAATTTGCAAAATATCTTTTGTTATTTTTTCTTATAATTTCGGCCACAACCCTACCATATATAAAGTGTTATTTTTTTTTCATTTGCTACAACTTTTTGCCAAGCCTCCAAATATTACAAGAGATTAGGTTGAGAGAAAAAGTGTAGAACTTGAGAAAGACTTGAAGAAAACTTAATGATAAAGTAAGTTTTTCAACTTTTCTTCAACTAGAAAAATATTTCTAGAGTTCTTATCTAAAACATAGTTTGTTCACACATTTTTCTACTCTCTTAATTTTGTAATAAGTGGTTTGGAAGCTTGAATGAAAGTTGTATGCATGTATATAAACAAAGTGAGCTTGTAAATGATTTATTAGCACACTTTTGATCATTTGATGATCTAGTTGCCATTCTAGAGTTGTTGGGCCACTCATTGATGATCTATAATTGTTCTAGAGTTATTTCAAAGTGGTGAGACTTGTTTGGTGTGGTAGAGACTTGATTGAAACTTTAGATTTGTTTAATTTAGTGTAATTTGATCATATTGATGATTTTATAAAATTAGGGTTTATACCCTTTTCCAAATTTGGGGCTTTTCATATACGTGTTGTGTAATGATGTATATATGATGTATATTAAGTTTGGTGATGATTGGATTTCATCTTGACTTGTTTTGAATAAATTTAGGCCAAATTACACAAAATGGAAACATATAGGGGCTCACGGCAATTTACAAGAAATTGTGGTTTTGAGTTGCAATTTATAATTTGATGTGTGTGACATGTTAAAATCATTTTGTTACTGATTTGGAATCATTCAAAATTGTATTTGACAATTTAAGGACCAAAATGATCAAAATGCAAAGTTTTGGGGCAATTATATAATTAATGAAAAATCTGGAAAAAGTTTTCAGAATTCTGTTTTCTATGTATATTTGATGTACAAATCATTTTGGTTGTGATTGGAAATCACCTAAGTTTGTTTTGAACAACTTAGGACTAAAATGATTAAAATGGAAAGTTTTGGGGCTTTACGGCAATTAAGAATAAATATGATTTATTGGGTAAAAAAAATTCAGATCTTAAGTGTTGAGTAATTAAAATAAATAAGTTTATTTTAATTGTTCAAGAAAAATTTTTGAAATCGGAAAATTTTGATTTTTCGCGTTCCGCTGCGTTACCCAGTGATACCCCTTAAAACCCCTACAGTCTACGCAATGATGAAAGACGTGCATTAATGAGAAATCTGAAAAGTTTTGCACGTTTTATGAACGATATCCCACATCTTCAGCAAGGATATCTGTAAGTATCCCATTTATATGATATTGTGATTGTGATATTTTCTTTCTAAGTTCGAGCATTAATTTGATTTTGTGGGGTGTCTTATCTCTTATATGAATTATTTTTCAATATTTGTTGGAATTTATTTTCATTTCATTAATAAAATTATATGTGTTTTTATTCAAATAATTTGTAGCTAATTGGATCCTGCTGGGGTAAATGGTGAAGCTCTTGGTGCGAAAATAGAGGTAATTTTTATTTATATTATATTTATAAATTGTGATTATTTCCCATATAAATTCGTAATTTTTCTAATTTATTTAAGACTCTTGACTAACTGTAGACAGTCTTTGATTGACATAGATATACTTGAATCCCATAAATATGAGATAGTGGACTATTATAAATATGGATTAATTATAAACAATGCGGTTCTATAAGTTTTTGCATATTTAGTACCTTGACATGGACTAATTATAGACATGACAGATTATATGTGTTAGCATAATTAATATATGATAATCAAAAAATAAATTGATGGGGAAATAGTTATAATTTATATTTTATAAAAAGTAAAAATTACTTTGTATTTGAAATACCAAGAGTTGATCGACTAGTCTCGGTATTTTATTTTATTATTAGAGTTCAATTTAAAATTGCTAATCTCTTCAATCAATTTACCTTTTTTATATTGTTCCTCGAATTGTTATTTTATTTTACTAAATCTATTCCATGTGGATCGATCACATACTCACCGAATTATTTTAGTACTTCGACACTCTTATACTTATGAGTAAAAAACCATTATGTGAGTGTGTCAAGTTTTTGGCGCCTTTGCAGGGGAATATAATTTAGTAGATAGAAGAATAATTTAATATCCTTGTATTTTTTTTTCTTATTTTTTTATTTTATACATCTCACGTTTTTTTATTTACTTTCTTCCTTTGCATTTATATAGACCCCAAGATGTCATGATTGATCCTAAATGAATTCTGAGTCCATATAGTTCATATATAGACAAACCTTGTACTTGATTCTTCAAGGTTACATGAGACAGAAAACTCAATTAAAATAGAGCTTGTATTTTACCAAAGAATTTCTTGAACCATCATCATTTGGAGATTCTTCCATAATTTTATATGAGAACCTAATTCAAGAAATTGAGACAGCTGAACGGGAAATTCATTTGAGATCTGAATTAATAAGAATTAGATGACTTTTTAAAGATTTAATCACTACATTTGTGTTATTTTCTTTTCTTTTTTTCATTTATTTTTACTTTTTATTTTTCACATGTTATTATTTTTTGTGAGTATTGCATTTGCATATTTAAATTTTAGCATATAATATGCATTTAGTGTTAGGGTTGGTGCTTGGAGTGTCAATCCAGATCGTATTTATGTCCGATTCATAAATACGAGTAATTCTATTTTTCCATAATATTACTAATTTAATGGTAGCACCATTGTCTTTTATACACTTATTATATCTAATTACCATTAGATATCTGATTATGATTAGATCAAAACTAAATCTGGTTTAGTGATACGTGTATATTAGACAAAGACCATAGGATTTACAATATAGTACGCAGTTACAACGTAGTATGTAATTGACATTGGGAAGCGCACTATAAGATGTATATCCTTAAATAAAGTTCATGGTCAAGATTTAGTAACACGGGTCAGTTAGTAAAATCTGATGAGACCAGTACATGTCGTATATCGTGACTTGGTCCGATGGTTTATCCCAATGAATCATGAGTCTCGGGAGACTCGTAT